>WOVY01013868.1:0-35000 GCA_013436015.1 Rhipicephalus annulatus | reverse complement strand
CCCTGTTCAAGAACCTTCCGTTATTTTGGTGTGCGCCTGCAGTGACTTGACTTTGTGCAAGCGTAATATGGGTTTCGGTTTATTTTTATTTAATATTTTTAATAGCATCGCGATACGTTTAGAGAACACGGTATTTTAAAGTGCAGGGACACATCTGCAACATCGTGCAGTCATTTCATCAATGTTTTTGGTGATAGTAGTCATTCGGTGCACAAGAACCAGCGCAGTAACAAGACGTTGACGAACGGTGAAGTCCAAACAACATGCATTCGTGATGAACTATAGACTCTTCATTGCTCTCGGTCGTTAATCTGTGCAGCTTCGGCAGAGAGGCATGCATAATGGACCGAAGGAATGAACACAACGACACTGCAGCTGAGAAAGCTGGTCCGGCGTGAACCCTATAGAAGGTATCTATAGGCTCCGAATTTAATGTCTCTATCTGTAGTCATCTGTATTCATCTAATTAAAAGTTACAAAGCTAAGCAGAACCTGACATTCACATTTGTTTTGAGTCTGTGTTCCGTGAGCCTTTGTCAACTCCTCATGCGGCTGTAGTTTTTCGGGTGGTCAGTTCTGCCGATCGTTTAGCCAGTCGCTACGCGAGATATTTCTGCCAACGCAGGTCGGGAGATCCATTGCGGTAGCGGCCGTTGGCGCAGCCTCATTTTCACGCTGGATAAAGAAGTCCATTAGATTCGCGGGTGGGCTTTCATCTTGTCGCTCGGGCTTCCGTATCGTTCGACCGACTTTCTCATGCAAGGAGAGCACGGAAACTCTATACATAGCGGCGCACACGCACGCATGTACGCCGCGTATAAAAGGCTAACATTTACAGCAGAGGCCAATACGCAGTGAATAAAAGATACAGAAAAAAACGGGCTTTTTTACGTATTCCCGGAAGACGATTCGAAGGCGAAAGCCATTTTTTTTTCTTCACAGTCGACTGTGTTCATTCCTGCATCTCGGATACAGTGTAGTGCCTGACGTGGTGTTGCATTGTATTCGGGATTGACCCTATTTCGGGCAAGCGATGACGTCATGTGATGCCATTTTCACGCAGCCTCAAAATTTTTTTAAAGTAGGTAGCGCAAAGGAACAACGACACAAGCGGAGAAAAGTACACAATACGAGCTCGCGTCTCGTGTATTTGTTCCTCGCTTGCATCGTTGTTCCTTTGCGCTATCTGACTCAACGTGAACTCCCCAAAACTAGCCCAGCTATCCGTTCTCGAAATTTGTGGCGTAATGCAATGACATTAATGCACCGAGGAGTAAATTTCGGTGATCTGTGGCAATTACGTAACCATGTGACGTCGTAGCTTTTTGGGATAGCGTCACAACAATATTAATAAACTGACAAATAGGAAGACAACGCCCGAAGTTACCACGGCACCGTATATTGCTCCAGAGGGCCCAATACATACCATGGTAGCTTAGCGTGCCTGGTACCGCGATTTTAAGCTAAAAATTGCAGGCTCGTTTCCCGCTTTCGGCGGCCACACTATATACGATGCAACGAAACTGTAACGTTGCTACATAGCGCGTGAAATGCAACGAAAATTTATGTGCTTTGATTTAGATGCATGTCCACGAACGCCAGCTGGTCGTCATTAACCCATGAAGCGTTTCCATCTACTGCATGCCGCATAATTGCATCGATAATTTTGGCACGTGAAACGACACCAATTATTATTATTATTATTATTATTATTATTATTATTAGAAGCATCCGATTAAGTGGTTTCGTTTTGTGTCATTTTTATGCCACGTGCGTAAGGCATGTCACTCTTGAGTATTATGAATGCAAGAGATAGCTACTGTACAATGCCGAGCAAGCACCCCCCCCCCCCGGCCTTTTTTTTTAGGGGCGAAGCTCCTTAGGGCGTGGGCTGTGCGTCCCCTGTATGTAGCCACCTCTAGTTTAGTTCTTGCAGTGTTCACTAGATGGCGGTACCCTCCCCTGTATGTAGCCACCTCTAGTTTAGTTCTTGCAGTGTTCACTAGATGGCGGTACCGTCTCCTGTATGTAGCCACCTCTCGTTTAGTTCTCGTAGTGTTTACTAGATGGTGGTACTTGTAGCTGATGATGAAAAGATGCAAGATGTTATAAACTAGAAAGCGGTACTTGTAGTTGATGAAAGACGCGAGATCTTATAAAATAGGAATGATGTCACATATGGCGCGTGTCATTGGTTGAAGGCAATCGTTCGATTTAGTGCGGCGACGTACGCTAGGGGGAGCGATGTAATAAAATCGAGTGGGCAAAATGTACAGAGGATTCATGGTTTACCAGGTTTACCTCCGGAGCTTCGCCCACTCATCATCATTCACTTCGTGGATATGGCGGCACTTTTTTTCAAAAGATATGAATTAAGCGTGAATTGAGCACCAATGACTGGTCCGAAAACAAGCAAGCGTTACCCTCTCAAATCTGGTCGGAATATTTATCCTACACAGTAAGGGGGGCGCGGGGGTGCTTGCTCGCCATTTTACAGTTCTGTCAAGCACCTCTTGTTCACACCGGTTTATTTATGAACACGACAAAATGAGCGAGGCAAAAAAAGGGAAAAAAATCACAGCATATCCACAGAGTAAATGATGATGAGTGTTGCGAAGTATCCGTCCGTCAGTCCGTGCGTCAGTTTGTCCGTCCGTTCGTGCGTCCGTCCGTATGTACGTTCGTCTGTCTGCCCGTCCATCTAGTGAACACTCCAAGTACCGCCATCCAGTGCAAATTCTAAGGAAAAAACGAGAGGAGGCTCTACGACGACACGGGTACGTACGACCTATACGGCGTAAGGAGCTTCGCCCCTAAAAGTGTGTGCCAGCTTCCCACTCGCGTTCCCCTATTCTCTCATTTATTTGCTTATACATCCGGCCAAGGCTCTCCTCTCATTTATTGGCTTATACATCCGGCCACGGCGAAAACGTGCGCATATCCCAACACACAACGTAAATCGTTGCTGGCAAAGTTAATGGAAAAGCATCAACAAAGCGCCGCGTCGCGCATCGTTGACACGTCACCGACTTAACCGTTAGACCCCCGCCACTCTTCATGCATTCCTACACAGATGACTTCAAATTGATGAGCACGATTTGTATTCGC
Organism: Rhipicephalus annulatus; assembly: GCA_013436015.1. Classification (NCBI taxonomy): domain Eukaryota; kingdom Metazoa; phylum Arthropoda; class Arachnida; order Ixodida; family Ixodidae; genus Rhipicephalus; species Rhipicephalus annulatus. The sequence goes on along the minus strand of WOVY01013868.1, from coordinate 31,892 downwards.
AGAGGCATCCAATTAACTCCCTAGGCACCGAAGCGAGTCTCTACAATAACGACGCACGACGCACGCCTGTGCGTGCGTCTCGCTGATCTCGTATATGCACACGCACACTCTACGTGGCGTAGCTGCCGAATAACGTACGAGGCCGAATGGTGCATCCACGTGCTCTATAGTCGCCGCACCTTTGTGGAAACGGGCTTGCTCAGCAGGGACTAATCGAAACGGAACGGGTCTCCCGCTTGTATAGAGTTAGGTGAGAGAATTGGATGACGACGTATGAGATCGCCCCGTTCCTCAATATTTCGATCTTGTTAAATGTTCATTCTTTTTTTCTGGTAGACTGTGACTTGGAGGTTAAGCTACGTCTAACTTTCCCCACATGGGAGTGCCCCGTGCTGTCACCTCAAGTGGAGGCACTTCTCAGGATCGATAAATGAAGCACCTCTGCATGGAATTGCTGCAGCTGCGAAAAAACGATCGCCCACATTCCGTGCGATTGTACCCATCTCAACGCGCCAAGACATTAACTCACCGAAGCTTTACATAAACTAAATGGCCGGCTTTTGTCGAAACAAACGGTTCTGTGTCAGAGGCCGAGTCCATCCTCCACCCAGAAGGCTTTGACAGCTTCGTCACGTTCTTTTTTCCGGAGAACTGATCTTAGAGATAGGCTATAGTGTCGTACTCTCTTTAATTTTGCTTTTCTTATTTCGCTATCTTTTGTCTTCTCTCTCTTTTTCTCTCTTTGTAACATTCTTTTCTATCATCTTTTATTCCCCTTACCCAGCACAGCATAGCCAGCCGGTCTAACAACTGGCTAACCTCCCTGTCCTTGTGGTTACTTCTTTCCTCTTTCGCCTTACATCGTTCGTATGTTATATGAGTAAATAAATGGTGAGGAGGCCCTTTAAATGGCTCAGATGTAGATATGGGGAGAATCTACGCACTGCTTGTTTACGTGCAAACAACGCTGATACTTCCTTTGTGCAAATAAGAAGATAGAGGAAAAAAAGGTACTAGCTTGTAATTGTAAAAAAAACATTCATCGGGGTTTTACGTGTTAAAAGCACGATATGATTATCAGGCACGCCATAGTGGAAATGAAACACACGTGACAGCGCTTCTTCCGTGTGCTTCCAACGTGTTTCTTTCCCGTAGCCATGTGTTTTTCACGCTGTTAACCTAAGGTTGTGGAGATTTAACCTAAGGTTCGGAGCATTAGGTCCGGAACCTTTTCGCGCTGTTAACCTAAGGTCCGGAAATTTCGACCCTCTGGTGTTCTTTAACGTGCTGTTGCATCGCATGGCGCAATGACCTCTGGCGTTTCACCTACATCTAAATTCGACCGCCACGGCCAGAATCGAACCAGTGACCTTTTCATGAGCATCCGAGCTGCGTAACCACTGTTCCAACGATGCGAACAATTTCAGGTTAGTAGGAGGAGGAGGAGGAGGATGAGGAATAAATGAGGAAGGACAGGAAGGTTAGCCAGTTCTCAGACCGGCTGGCTACCCTGTACTGGGGAAGGGGGTAAGGGAAGATAAAGGATGAGAGAAAAGAGACGTTGTAAAAAAAGGAGAGAGAAGGTCATCAGACGATCCACGACGCTGTTTACAGTCTGTCTCTAAGACCACTTGCCCGCAGAAAGCGCAACAACGCTCCCAATGCCTTGCGTGCAGAGGACGGTCTCGGCCAGTGTCCTAATACCCTTTCTTCCGACAATGGGCGATTGTCTATTCTATCTAAAGCTTTCGACAGTTCTTTTCTTGGCACGCTGAAGCGGGGACACTTGCAGAGAAGATGGGAGAAAGTCTCTGCGCAGCCACAGTTGTCACATGTCGGGCTTCTGGCCATTCCGATTCGAAACGAAGAAGCATTCGTAAAGGCCACCTCAATCCACAGACGGCACAAAAGTGTCTCCTCTGCTCTGGTTATTCCTGATGGAAGACGCAGTTGTAGGTGTGGGTCCAAACTATGAAGGTGGACGTTGGTGAATGCCGGTGAATTCCACTGAGCGAGTGTCAGTTCTCGTGCAAGTGATCGAAGCCTTGCAGCGGCGTCCGTTCTTGATAATGGTATAGCTACACAAGGAGCATCATCATGAGCAGTTCGGGCTGCTTCATCTGCACGCTCGTTTCCATCAATGCTGCAGTGGCCTGGTATCCATTGATACGCTGTGTCATGTTGTTTCTCTATAGCCCGGTAATGAAGCAGTCGTATTTCAGCAATTAGCTGTTCGTTTGGTTCATGACGATATGGCGAGGCAATGTCCCTGTAGAGCTGCTTTGGAGTCGGAGAATATTGACCACGTCTGTTGCGGTTCTTCAACTAGGAACTCCAGAACGGCACGAATGGCGGTGAGTTCTGCCGCCGTGGATGATGTCAGATGCGAGGTCCTGAACTTTATCGTGATTGATTTCTCCGGAATTACCACTGCGCCTGTTGAACTTGTTGAAGTGACCGACCCAATCGTGTAAATGTGAATGCGTCCACTGTGTTTCTCATGCAGAAACAGTAATGTTGTTTGTTTTAGGGCAAAATTTGACAAATTTTTCTTCTTTTGCATTCCGGGGATAGTTATCAGGGCTTCCTGTGGATGTAGACACCACAATGGTAACGACGGTCTTGCTGCGTGCGTGAAGTTCGTGGGAATCACCGTGCGATGTGGGGCAATAATAGAGCAGAACGCAGAGCATGGCCTGGAAGTTGGAAGGGAGGCGAGGTGATGCGATTGAATCCGCGTGGCATGTCTTATGTGCATTCTTAAAGCATCGACACGAATGTAGGTTGTGATAGGGTGTTCATGAGCGATTGTGACAGTCGCTGCTGAGGATGCGCATCTCGGCAGCCCGAGGCATATTCTCAGTGCTTGAGCTTATAATGACTGGAGGACGTGTACGTTTGTTATGCGGGCCTTGCCAAGCACAGGTAGGCTGTAGCGCATGAAGCCAAGAAAAAGTGCAGCATACAGTTGAAGCATGGCTCGTGCCGAGGCACCCCATGATTTTCCCGCAAGAAACCTTAGGACGTGGGTGATCATGCTCAGCTTCTTCTTCATGTAAGCGATATGAGGGCTCCAAGACAAATCACGATCTATTATTACTCCCAGGAAACGGTGAGTCTTTTGATAGCTGATTGTGTGTCCATTAATTCTGATGCGGTATGGCATCATTGTCTTGCGCGTAAACGCAACTAGTGAGCATATCTCATATGACAGCTCCAGTCCTCGTCCTTGAAGGTAGTTTGACGTCAGTGTAGCCGCTGTCTGAAGCCTGCCTCGTACGTGTAGACGCGTGACCCCTGATGCCCAGATGCAGATGTCGTCCGCGTATATCGACAGATGTACGGAGTGTGGCAGGACGTAAACGAGGCCAATGAGCGCAAGGTTGAAAAGTATGGGGCCTAGGACCCCACCTTGAGGTACGCCGCGATAAGTATGATGTTGCCTTGTTGCGCCATCTTCTGTCTGAACGAAGAAGGTACTGTCCTTCAAATAGCTGTAGATCCATTGGTAAACGCGGCCTCCCAATCCAATGCTGCCCAAGGCGTCCAGGATGGTTTCATGTAGTACATTGTCGTATGCAGCCTTAATATCCAAGAAAAGTGCCGCTGATAATCTCTTTAGGCTTTTTGCTGTTGTACAGACGTGACAAGATCAACAACATTGTCTATGGAAGACCGTCCCCATCGAAAGCTTGTCAAAGCATCGGGGTATATGTTGTTATGTTCCAAGTACCACTCCAGGCGAGTCAGCACCATTCTCTCCATCACATTTCCAAAACAGCTGGCAAGCGCGATGGGGCGATAGGAGGCCATGTTCAGAGGCGATTTGCCTGGTTTGAGCAGGGGCACAAGGCGGCTGCACTTCCACGAAGGAGGAACCAAACCGTTGCTCCACGATTCATTGTATACAGCTAGAAGGGCACGCCGAGCTGTTCGTCCTAGGTTAGCAAGGGCCATGTAAGTGACTCCATCGGGTCCAGGCGATGACGAGCGCTTGCATGCTGCCAATGCTGCCTGAAGCTCCTCTAGAGAAAACATATTGTCCATCCGAGTGTCTCTGGACACCGGCGCGTTTCGTAGGTTACTTATGTTGATCCCGGACCCCTTGTTTGCAACCCTGGCACAGAAGTCTTCCGCTACATCGGTTTCACGCCCGCCTTGGTGGAGAGCAAGGCATTTGAACGGACGATGCTGTTGTGGCAATGTTCGTAGGCCGCGGATTATTCTCCATATTTGCGAAAGAGGTTTGTGGGGATCGAGCGACTCGCATAGTGACTTCCATCGTAGTGACTGTAGTGCATTGATTCGACGTTGAATCTTCTTTTGTAGACGTCTCGCTTTCTCAAGTCGTAGATGGATTTTGTGCGCCTATAACGTCGTTCGGCGCGACGACGGATTGCGCGAAGTCACTCCAACTCCACCTCATATTTGCAAAAATCTGGCAAAGGTCCACAATTAAACGTTGCCTCTCGGATAGCTGCCTTCATTATACCTTCTAGGCTTTCAAGAGAACCTTCTTGGTTTCTCTCGCATTGCTTCTCTGTGGATGATCTGTACTTTGACCAGTCTATCCGTGAAGTGGGCGTGATTTGTGACTTGCTTAGCCCCTTGATTTTTATATAGGTGGGGATGTGGTCACTGCCATGCGTTTCATTGTCCGCAAACCACTGCACCTTGGTACTTAGGCTACTTGACACAAAAGTTAGGTCGAGACAGCTACTATATGTCAGACCCCGTAAAAACGTGGGAGTGCCGTCATTTAAACAACATAGTTGGTGGTCAGATGCAAAGGAGGACACACCTCTTCCACGACAGTCCATCTTCTGGCTTCCCCACAGGGGGTGATGAGCGTTAAAATCAACGGTAATAATCCATGGCCCAGGTGTCGCTGATATAATGGCGCTTATATAATCTTGCTGGGTCGAAGCGGCCTGAAGGCGAAATATATACTGCCACTAGCGTGAAGTTCACATTCTGACGCTTAACTGTCACGCACACGTATTGGTTGCTGTCGTCCGGTGTTACTGGATGCTCAATATATGTGAGTTGGCACCTGATGTAAACAATGACCTAACTGGTTTCGTTACGGGTTGCAGATCCGAAAGCCTCGTATTTAGAAAGTCGTCTTACGCGTTACACACACATCGTGATCCTAAGTTGGTGCTTTTCGTTGGATTTTTCGTTTATCCTCGCTCACCTTCCTTGATTACCGACAGTGCGCAACGTGGCACAATGTATCTCCCGTGTTCGTGCCCGCCTCATACCCACGCTGCTCTGTTTCGATAACAGCACTTCTCAATTAGTGTGCCGCTTGTTATGCACGACGAGGCGTCATCTCCGAAGCTCTCGCCTGTACTCATCCCCACGCGAGCCTCTAAAGGTGTAGCCGATGCACCATATATACGCACGCGCGGTTCTTCGGCCCCACCCTAAACTCTATCGGCTAGCACATTCGATTAGCCTCGCATTATTACGCAGCATGAGAGTGTCGACAAATCATAGACACAATGTGCTGAAGCAGCCACGAATCAAACAAGTTTTCAAGAGCTAAGTCGCGTTTTATTTATTTTTCATTTATTATTGTAGTATATTTTAGCATGTGAGGCAGCGTATAGGCGCACATATACTAGCAGCACCTGTAATCAAGGGTCGGACATGTTACGCATCCCGATAGACCTTCGCCGTGCCCTTCTTAAACATAATTCCAGCGGAAAGTCGATCAGCGAAACCAACTTCACGGTGGTGAGTGTTGGAATAGAAGCTTCTCGGATCAATAACGGCGTCTCGAACTGGTGCGATGTGCCTCTCGATCGCGTTTATTATTAGCGGCTATTCGATGCGTGATGAAGGAAAGGCAGCCGCGGTCACCCCCGAAGATTATAGCCCAGGTGTACCTTACACGTGTGCACACGGAAAAGAACGCTCCACACCCTCCATATATTTCCAACACCTTTCAATAGCGGCCAGTTTCAAAGCGCCTGATACAAGCCAATCGGCAAGAAACAACGGTGTTTATGAGATGCGGCCCGCATTACGCTGGGCGAGCGAAATATTCGTGTAGTATACTGACCAACTCGATGCCACGTCTGAAGAGCAGCAGTTCTCGGTGTTCTTGATGAGGTATGCGACGAACTCGCGGCTTCGTAAATGCGGGGTCTAGGCATGCCCTCACTAATGTCTATGTCTTTATTCTGGACTTCTAATGTCATAATTTCTAGGCACTTAAGCAGTATTGATAGAGATGCCCCAGTATTTGAGAACGTACATACGGCTACGTTCAACATTAAACCAACAATAACGCAAGACTAGAAGCAGGAAGTCGTTGTTTGTGAAGGTGTGCATTTGTGACGCGCCTGCCCCTCCGTGCGTCTTCACATGCGTAAATCAGCACCTTAGTGTGCACATACACGTGTGTTTGTGCGCTTATGTGAAGATGTACGTGTTTCTTGTATGTGGAGCCCTGTAGTATAGTACCCGAAGAAAAAAAAAAACACCCCGTCTTCGCATGCTATAAAATCCGTGCGCTGCTTCACAAGTAAACATAAAAGTACCGTCCCGTACACAGAATTCTCCATTTATAATTCAAGAGGCACAGCATGAGAAGCACGAACGGCGCATACAGCAAAAGAGATGCATGGTGATGCATGTTCGAGCAAAGGCATACAATTAGGCTTGTTCTAGATCATGGAAGATTTTATTGTCGTTGACTACACGGTTACGACATTATCTTATCGCGAACAGTAATTCCCATGTAATTTATTCGCATAACTTTCATGGCCGCACCGAAGTTCCTGTGCAAGATGTAATTTTCAGTTATATTCATGCTAATACTGAATGACTACTACATCAGTTGTAGCGTGGTCAACCTGTTTGCCTTTCAGAGGGGTAGCCAGAGATTTTTCGGTGGGTGCAATTCAACATACATTAATGCGCGTGTTGCGACTACTGCGCACAAACCTGTGCAGCCTCCGTCTCGTCACTGGTTAGCCCGTCGTGACGCGGGGTTCTCGCTTGTCGTGAAACAGAGCCACCGCAGTTTCACTGGAGGCTCACGTCACATATGGTGACTATAAAACCCAAGCTGCCAATTTCGGTTAGATACTTGCTTCTCTAACTTTTCAAACGCAGCGGTGGCATGCTCGTTCAGCAGCTTCTATACAACGTTAATCAACAATCGTTACGTTTTATGTTGGGATGCCTCCTTTTATCGACTCGGCATCGCACATACAGATGTCAGTGCGGGTGTTCGCGTTCGTACACATATATACACATTCAAAAGTGAAAAAAGAAGGAAGCTGTGTTGGGGTTGGGGGGCAAGGGGTTGTGGGAAAAACTCCCCCCAGACCCCTTCCCCCTTCATTCATGTCTGCTAAGTTACTGCTGCGTCTACTCGATCTCTATCTCTCTCGCTCATTGCATAAAGCAATTACCGCTCTAAGCCGTAGTAACATGTTGACATAGGCTCACAGCATGAAAAACAGGTTCATGTCATTCGAGAAGGTAACTGTATTTATTTATATATTTATTTATTTTGGCAAGGTAACTGAACATCGCTGGGCAAAATTGCACTGGATATATATATTTTTTTCATACTGCCACGAACTCAGCGCACAACATGTTAGGAGATCAAAACCACAGAACATACACAACATAAACAAATGCGTATGATTCTAGCAAATCTGAAGTGCACATATCTGCCAATATGTGAGCGTGGTCGTGACGTTTTACGAAGGCAACATTATGGGCCAATAAAAAGCACGAGAAAGGAGTGCAATATTTCTAGTTATTTGAAATGCGCACATGGTTGGTATACTGCATTCATTATGCGCTATAGTTGCTGGTATGTACACGGCTGTCATTCCAGATGGCTGTCAAAAAAATACGGCCCCTATATAGTGTCCTGACATCCTCTTCAGAGATCGCCGCGATTAGCATTCGAAGAAAAAGCCACCTACCACAGTTCGGTACTCTGTTTAAAACCGGAGAGGTCATCAACCTTTATCACACACACACAAAAAGCCTTGGCTTCGCAATCGTGCTGTCGGCATTGCGATGCCATTCACGTTTCAGAGCGGTATCGACAGGACTTGTTTCCTCATCCAACCCTTTGAAGCTTTGAAAGCGCGCAAGGCTCCATCGTACGTGTCTCAGTGCGCGAAGAGAAAACAGGAGCCCGGGGAGACCTAGTTTGCAAACGAGAGTAAGAAGGCGGAAACGAGAAGTTGCGAAAGAAAAATAACAACTTAAATATACGAGATACGGGTTTGATGATAAGAAGCGAGCAGAGGTCCATAGGAAGACAGTTTAAAGGTTTGCCGGTGGTGAAGTGCTGCCGTAAACAGACAGGCAAACAAACAAGCAAATGAAAAATGGCCCTGCCTTATCTCAGTTAAGCCTGGCTGTGCGTAGCCAAATGTACGGTTAATCTTATTGTTTAGCTTGGTTCTCAGTATGGTTAAGCTTCTTCAAGCGTGTGGCTTGCACTTTCTCCGTCTCTACGGCTCACGGCCTCCTTATAGTTTCGTTCCGAAGTCGAACCCTGGCTTCTTTCAGTCTCTCCGACTCACTTTCCATATTTGCTCACTAGTCCTACTGATAAGTCCCATATAAATATATGATGCGATGCCGGCTCCTTCTCTGACATTATGCTATATGGTACGGCGAGCGGCTCTGCCAGTTGCGGTGGTTGCTTAGCAACGGTGCTAGACTGCTGGGCTCGCGGTGCGGCTACCGGTCACAGCAGAACTGTTCGAATACGGCCGATGCAGCTTTCGCTACAAAAAGACAGGTGTAATGGCTAGTTCACACTGAAACATCCGCTTTCTACAGCGACCGAAATTCCCCTGCCGCCAAAACGCAGCATCGTTCGCACTGGACGCGCCCCGCGCCGCCGAATATGCCATCTACTACGGGGCGAACACGGGATGGATGCGCGGTCAACCGGTTGTTGTCGCGGCTCGCTGACGCTGCTATGCTATCCAGGTGGTGCACACTTCGACGATTCTCGTACGCAAGAATCAAGAAAAGACAGTACTGCTTACTTTGCTGGCAAGTGGCTGTCTTGCAATGCACGAAGAGCAGAAAAACCACCGACGCCAGCGGCGTTGGTGGGTTCGTTTTGCTCTGCAAGACCACAACAAGCTCGGTCACGCCAACAGCAAGCTCGGTCACCTCTTTCACGAAATACGGAGGCGAAGTAGGCGCAGAGTAGGTTAAACTCCCGTTGGTTTCAACATTCAGTTACGTGCACTTCGGCATAACAGGAGTAGGGCTTGGCCGCCATTTTTCAAAATTTTAAGTGTGAATACACTTTATAAGCGACCCCAAACCATCCACCGCCGTCGGCGGCGTCCGCAGTCTTCTCTCTATCTTTAAAAGAAAGAGGACTTGGCGGGCCGCAGCGCGACGCTCTACCGAATAAGCCCCGGACGCGACGCTGATAGTCCCCCTCCCCCTTCGCTCGCTCCACCGCTCTCCTCGCTCGCTGCAACTGCGCGCGCACCCCTATCTCTCGCGCACCCGCCTTCTCTCTCAGTCTCCCGTCGAGAGCGGGTCGTGAGAAGGAGTAAAGTTAAAATCCGTTGGCATTCGCCAATGAGTTAACGTAAACTCCGCCGTGTGATCAAATTGCGATTCCCAGGAACCATTACACCATAAAGGCACCATAGTGTGATTAATAAATATAATAGTGCGAATTAATAAATACCCCTCATAGCATCACCCCGTGTATTTGCACTTAACCATGTTCACCCTCGGGGAAATGCTTGGGAGTTTTTTTGCTAGCGCTCGTATTGGTCCGTGGTGACCGATTCGGCGGCAGACGCCGCGAAAATCGGTCCGAGAGCGGTCGGCGCGGAGAGGGCTCTTTCGGCGGATCTCGCCGCCGCCGAACCGGATTCGGAGCACTCTCGGCGGCCGGAATGCTCAGTGTGAACGCGGCCTAAGGCCTTCGATTGACTTCGGCACCACGTGTGGCGCTTGCGTGTTGGCGTTCGTGTGCGCTGGTGCAGGCGCATAGCCAGAAATTTTTTTCGGAGGGGGGGGGCACATTTTGATTTCAGGAGGGGTACCCCCTTAAAATGGCCCTTTCTCACTATCTATGTCATGGCGAAAAAAGTTTTTTTAGGGAAGGGGGGGGGGGGGGGCGGGGCACGTATTCGGTGTGCCACCTCCTGGACACCCCTGCACTGATGCACTCCTTGGGTTGACTTTTTGTTTCTTTGCGCCGCTGAAGGGGATTTCATAGGCTAAGCAGAAATGAGCCTGTCGTTGAGATGGGCCCCGCTAGGTGCTGGCACAAACCCAGCAACTCAAAAGAAATGTGCTAGCTCTTTCAATGAAATTTCTGTTCATATTTATAGATTATCTTTACAATTAATTAGACCTTGTTTAGGTATGGCAATGGCCTGTTATCATATGTACTAACTTGCACGTTCATACATATATAATTCTGTTTCAAATCATTTTACAAATGTGAAATTAGAACCCTCATTTCATACTGTTTTACAGTTTTTTAGACTTTTTCTGTATATTTGGAACGCCGGAAATGTTGGCTAGATCGGAAGTGCTTAGAAGAAAAACAAGACTGGCACTGGATGCTTATTGCTAAGAAGAAACGAATTCATTCCAGCGGCGCTTGTGTGTCGCAATACATCTGATTGTATTGCGACACACAAGCGATCTATTTCTATAGCCGGCTTCACGATAGCGAGCGTACATATAGTGGTCTTGCAGACGCGGCCACGCACGGCGGATTCTCGACATTTACGTATACGTGTATAGACTTCCCTTGCTCGTGGAAATCGCAAGGTAGCGGTGGTCGGAGAGGCGTTGCGTCGTAAGTGCGTAGGTTTATAGTTTCGGCCGTGTGATATAAGTTCGTTTAACGATCGCAACGCAAGCCTAGAACAGTCTAAACTTTGTTAGCGCGTACACGACGCTTGTGATTCTCGTAAAACGCCAGGTGCACGCAGTCATGCTGCGCTGTAGGTTTCGCGGAAACGATGTAAAGTTAGAACGAGAAATCGCCATACGACGTGATGGCTGTTTTCGGGTGCTGCGGAATGACTTTTCGGGCAATAGATTGAGATCAATAGCTATTAATAAGCTTGCAATAGCTCGGGACGAATCGCCCACATAGCCCCAGATTATTACGAGCATTGTTAGCTCTGTGCAATTAAATCCACTACTTCCGCAGCCTATATGGGGTCCAGGGTGTGTGCACGAGGTCTTGATTTTATGTTAACGGCTGCGACCACTGTTTTTGCTGCGAGGAATGATGGAACATTCGGCAAGCACTCTCAAATTATGACTGGTAGATTGCCACTATCCCTCAAGAGGAAGGTATATAACAGCTGTATCTTGTCGGTACTTAGCTACGGAGCAGAAACCTGGAGACTTACAAAGAGTGTTTCGCTTAAATTGAGGACGGCGCAGCGAGCAATGGAAAGAAAAATGGTGGGTGTAACCTTAAGAGACAAGAAGAGAGCCGAGTGGATTAGGGGACAAACGGGGGTTAAGGATATCATAGTTGAAATAAAGAAGAGAAAATGGACATGGGCCGGGCATGTGGGGCGTAGACAAGATAACCGCTGGTCATTAAGGGTAACTAACTGGATTCCCAGAGAAGGGAAGCGGGTTAGGGAGAGACAGAGGTTATGTGGGCAGATGAGATTAAGAAGTTTGCGGGTATAAATTGGCAGCAGCAAGCACAGGGCCGGGTTAACTGGCGGAACATGGGAGAGGCCTTTGTCCTGCAGTGGACGTAGTCAGGCTGATGATGATAATGATGATGATGATGATGATGATGAATGATGGAACAAGAGCACACCCGTGCGCAGTACTTTGTTTGCAATTTAAATGTTCCAGGCGATTGAAATCCATGCCAAGTAGTAAGTATACTTTTATATGTCCTCAAACACAGTGCGTAGTTTCCAGACATAGTTTCTTCCCCATTCAGCAAATCTGATTAGCAGGCCAGTACATCCCGACTGAACGGCGAAATCCGTGTTTGCCTATGGCTGAGCACGTAAGCAGGCACACGACATCGAGAATGCCTTAGAGTCGCCTAAACGTATTCTTGGAACCTGATTTTGTGTTTTGTCAGTTTCTGTGTATCCAATGTTTTTTTTTTACGTTGCAACCAGACAGAAGGCCACATTCTTTAGTTTTGGCGTTATTATGAGTCTTGTTTCATTGGTTGCGCATTTTCTATGTTCTAATACTCGGGCGTGTTTGTTTGTTTGTTTCCTTGAAAAGTGTGGAACATACCCACTTCGGGTGACTTGGCAAAGAAAGCGTTGCATACATTTTCTATGAGCATTACAACTACAGTTTATAAATGAATCCATTATAATATACAAGTATTGTAAGAAAAACATACAGTGAGAGAAAAATGGAGAAAAAACCAAACAGTGAATTTCAAGATTAGAGAGTTTTGAGATGACCACACAGCTGTGGGTTATTCGCACAACCATTCAGTATCTAGGTGGTTAAACACTTTCTGAAACCATGCCTTCTTCTTCTTCTTCTTCTTCTTCTCTTCTTCTTCTTCTTCTTCTTCTTCTTCTTCTTCTTCCTTCTTCTTTTCTATCTCTTCTTCTTCTTCTTTCTTCTTCTTCTTCTTCTACTTCTTCTTCTTCTTCTTCTTCTTCCTTCTTCTTCTTCTTCTTCTTCTTCTTCTTCTTCTTCTTCTTCTTCTTCTTTCCCCCTTCTTCTTCTTCTCTTCTTCTTCTTCTTCTTCTTCTTCTTCTTCGTCTTCTTCTTCTTCTTGCCCCAACCCGCGGTGGTCTAGTGGCTAAGGTACTCGGGCCGCTGACCGCAGGGCGTGGGTTCGAATCCCGGCTGCGGCGGCTGCATTTGCGATGGAGACGGAAATGTTGTAGGCCCGTGTGCTCAGATTTGGGTGCACGTTAAAGAACCCCAAGTGGTCGAAATTTCCGGAGCCTTCCATTACGGCGTCTCTCATAATCATATGGTGGTTTTGGGATGTTAAACCCCACATATCAATCAATTAATCAATCAATCAATCAATCAATTCTTCTTCTTCTTCTCATTTTATTCTTATTACTTTAATCATCATCAACATCATGATAATCATCATCATCAACATCATAACCATTGATGCTGTTGCTTTATTTTGACGAAATATTTTTGATGTTTGCGGCACCGACGAAAATATCGAACACCTGCTGTGCCATTGTCCTCGATTTGCCTCAGATAGACAAATACTTGCCACCGCAATGCGGCGACTGTATGATCGGCCTCTTTCTGTGCAGGTGCTATTACAGCAACGTCCACATGCCTCGACAGCCCACAAGGCAGTGAAAGCCCTGCTGTGTTTCCTGAGAAAGACAGGCTTGTGTGAACGCCTCTGACATGCGGTAGAGTTCTACACGCTGCAGTGAAATTACTGTCAGTCTCTCCCCCACCCTTTTTTTTCTTTTCCCTCTCTTCTCTCTTTCTCGTCTTTCTTGTCCCCTTCCCTAATCCCTCAGTGTAGGGTAGCCAACCGGATGTCTTTCTGGTTAACCTCCCTGCCTTCTCCCTTTTTGTTGCTTCCTTTGACGAAACTTGTATTCGCAAAGAAAGCGAAAGAAAGCGAGCATTTATATGAATCAAAGGCGCTTTCAGCGCAGAGAAGTGAAAGGTCGGTGATAGATAAGCAAGTAGGTTGGTTTTTGAGCCTGTTCATAATTTCTTGATGAATCACATTAAAGGCACGCTCACGGACGTAGTAAGGTAAACGAGTACTAAAGAGGAATACACCGGGTTTCTCCAACGCCCACCTGTATTCGATCGACCCAAACTTGCAACTTCGTTTGCCATACGGGCTCCCACGATGCGCTGAAGTTTTGCTGTGTCGCATGAGGTTGGGCGTGGTATTTACGAATGCGTACTGTCGTCTCCTTGGAATGGCGAGCACTTCGGCATGCAACATCTGCGCCTGTGAGGAAACGCTCGAGCACATTCTATGTCATTGCCCAGCATACCAGTCTGAATGACGTATTATGGAAGCCAAGCTTCATCAGCTGGATTCACGGCCGCTTACAGAAGAGAAGATCCTGGGACCTTGGCCGACGGTCTCCCATACACGCAAAGCCACGAAGGCCCTCTTGCACTTCTTAAGGACCACCAGACTTCACGACCGCTTGTGAATGAACAGTGTGACACCATGATGTGTAGTCTCGAGCTGACTATTCATCCTTCTCTTTCTTACTCCTCTTCTTTTCTATCTCTTTCCTTTCTATTATTCTTCCTTTCCCCCACCTCAAGTGTAGGCTGGCTAACCGAGCCAAGCTTGGTTAACCTCCCTGCCTTTCCTCTCTATTTATATATATATCTCTCTTTCTCTCTCTCTCCAAACGAAGTGGTGTATTCTACGCTTACTGTTTCGAAGGCATGTAGCTAAACGCCATTAAGCCCTCTCGTAAACGTTACATCGTTGACAATTTCTCGAGTTGCACTTTGCACATCCACCGAAATATTTTTAGCTATGCTCGCCCAGCCGCAATGTAAGTTCCGGGGCATCAAAAAAGTTCCAAAGCTTTCAAAATGTTTCAAAAAGCTTACAAAGCACAAATACCGAAGGGACAGTAGGAGAACACGCCTTATCGTAGACCTAGAATGCCTGTATATTTACAGCGACAAGCATCGCCGGTTTCTGTTCAGTAGACCCGAACCGAAACTGCAACTTACTCCCACAGCACCCCAAATTCGTGCTACCGTGCTCGGATTATAGGTAATGCTCCTGTTCAAACACGATGATTATCTATGCGCACGAAAAGGTATACCTCCTATCTTTTGGCTCTGTGGGCGTGAAGATAAATAAAATAAAAAAAACTAAAGGAACGTGTACTTATTTTCCTCGTTCCTCGCTGGGCATTCGAACCTGCAAACATCTTTCGTAAGGTATCAGGGTGTCACTATCTTGGGTCGTTAATTAATTCGATGTTTTGTGTATTGCGAGGCAAATTAATAAGGCCATGAAACATCGTACGCACCAACCCAACTGTTTTCATGCGTAAGCGTCTACCGTAACACTGTTTGTTTAGTCGTTAAAGAAACAAAAGACAAGGGTTAACAGCATTGTATGGTGGCACCCAAACCTACCTGTAAAATAGCCTATAGGAACAAAAAAAAGCGCGCGCAAAGAATTCGTGAACCATAACAAAGAGCATAAAGGGCACAAAAACAAACATCGTTATCCAGAGCAGTGACTACGACTGTTGTGACGCGGGTTAGTGGGCTCCTTCTTTTCTTGATGTTGCCACATGCGTGCACGTAATGAATCGAGGGCAAGCGTAGCGCTTGCCCTAGAAAAATGATAGTAAACCTGTGCTTCTTTCCCACTGGACACCCAGCCCCGACGTTCAAGCTTTTCAAGAAGAACCAGCTACTCGGTAATTTACGAATGAAGCAGGTTCTCATGAAGATTCGGGACAAGCTGTTGGAGGTGCGGAATGGCGCTCCCAGATCCTTCAGTCCCCTCCATGGAGCTTCCCGTCCGGTTCAGCGGGAGTTTTACGAAAGCTTGTAAAGCTAGAGACAAGGTTGAGTTCTATATAGTTTAAAACAGTCAATGTTGCCCGCTATATGAACAACGGCCTCAACCTGTACTCGAAAGCGAAATTAGAGGCTAAATGATGTTCATAAAGGGGCCGATTTTTAAGATAAGTGTTTATGGTCCCTTACATGCATTCGCACAGGAACGCTGAAAACGGGCATTTGTAGCCACTATAAAAACGCTATAGAAGCCCTTCACAACATACATATAATTCATGCCTACGTATATATCACAACGGGGCGATGAGAACGAACGGAACAAAATAGGCATTTCACCAAGTCTGGCCTCCAGTAATGACTTTTCAAAACACTTACGTTGGAGCCCGTGTTCAAACCACGTTTCGTCAAGGAAGTTTGTATATTTATTTATGAAACATTTCTCTGCGAATGGAAGGTGCTTTGGCTGCTTCTATCTATCTATCTATCTATCTATCTATCTATCTATCTATCTATCTATCTATCTATCTATCTATCTATCTATCTATCTATCTATCTATCTATCTATCTATCTATCTATCTATCTATCTATCTATCTATCTATATCTATATCTATCTATCTATCTATCTATCTATCTATCTATCTATCTATCTATCTATCTATCTATTATCTATCTATCTATCTATCTATCTATCTATCTATCTATCTATCTATCTGTCTGTCTGTCTGTCTGTCTGTCTGTCTGTCTGTCTGTCCGCGCGCGCGCGCGCGCGCGCGTGTGTGTGTGTGTGTGTGTTGTCGAAATGTCTTTGATCACCCAAAAAGCTACTCGGACAACTTCTGCTTCAATCTCCGAACGCATACTGCGTTTTGAAATTAGAAAGATCATTTGAAACTTTATCAGTCGAATAGTGATTGCATAATTACGGAGGTCACAGGTGCGTGGAGGCAGAGAGTCCGTGGGCAAGCCGTTCACATTGCTCGCTCAATCTGACCTCTCCTTAAACGCTAGAGCAGCTAAATAAGAGGCTGCCGTTTATATTTTGTATATGTTCGAAAGACTGTACTTCGGCATACCTAACGTTGATAATAGCCGACCATTCTTAAGAGCCATGCCTGGGGGCATGCGTACATTCTTCGTTCATTTATTCCGACAGCAGTATACCACGCTAATGATAACCGGTGGAGTGACTAGCGCATATACGACCCACAAGGCGCGAAAGCTGCAAACAAGCCATTTTTCAAGCTAATTCATGACTTTTTTGTACGTTTTTTGTAACCCCACCCCTTATGTAATGTCCTCCTGGGGACCTTTAAAGTAATAAATGAAATGAAATGAAATGAAACAACGCCTCATTAGTAGATTAGAAGTGGACAAGTGGATGGAAGCGGTGGGACCACTTAGAAAACCTACGCACAGGATACAATTAAAATGCTTGCCATGGACCCACACGTTTGATAATTTCGTTACGTGTTCGCATCGCTGGTTTGAGCTCATTGTTGTGCGGTCCTTTCACTGCGAGTTTACCACGTGCTAAAAAAATCTTGGGGGTTAGTGCGCGCGTGTTCTGACCCGATGGTTGCAGGGTCGAATACCGGCTACGGCAGTCACATAGCCTCGGAGATAAAATGATAAGGGACCATGTGCTTATATTTATACGCATGGTAAAGAACCTCTGGCAGTCGAAAATTTTGGTGCCCTCTACTACGGCGTGTCTCATATGATACCGCGCTTTTGCGAAGTAAGACATAACAAGATAAGGCATTGTGTCATTCTTCGCGCACGCACACCATCATGAATTGGTCCGCACTGAATTTCCAATCCGGGAACTGCCGAACATTGTATAGGCGGGTCACATATCTTGGAGGCCACACATTTAGCGTATACAGTTCAGTAAGGTTCTTAGTGCGAATTCCGACACTGATGTCTGTTCAGGAAAATTTAGCCAGCCCTTGGTTGGTGGTCAAAGTACAAATGCGCCTGAAATTGGTTCTTCTGACCTAAAGCAGTTTACTGAACTTGTAAATCTTTTACTTTCAATAACACTTTTCAAGTGCCAAAATTAGCAATCGTCGTGATCCTGTAACATCAAGAAAATGCCTGTCTGTGTTGGCGATTACATAAGTTCTTGACAGCTTATATGACAGTGGGCTTAATCGATAACGTCCTATGAAAGCTAGAATGCACACGGTGGTACCAGATAGGGCGGGGCGCCGAAACTATGCTTGACAATTCTATTGTGATAGCAACTATAGGAACACCAGACATCTCACCATTAACCCATAAGGGTACTGACACGAACGCGAAGTTGGATGGTACTCAGGTGGCTGCTCCCCCCCCCCCCCCCAAAAAAAAAAAACATTTCTTCTAATTGTCACTATGCTTCTTCCGTCCGTTAAATAGCGGTGCCACAGGGGAAGTTTTGATCGCGATCAAGGCTGATTATGATTGCGCTTGATTTGCATCAGGTCCTGCAGCACCGTCACAATTTAATCACAACCGGGCCCGATCTAGATCAAGACGATTGCGGTATGTGCATCGTGATCGCGCTTCGTGATGACGATATTGTTGACGCCGGCGCCAAGCTCGATCTTGATTAGGCGGTACCGCGTATCCATGAGAGATTTGTTGATCATGGTGAAGAAGTCCGATTCAGATCAGGCCTAACTGAAATCAAAAATGCTCGCGTGCAACCGGTATCACGCAGGTATAATCGGTGCTTTGATAATACGAGTGCTTTTCATTTTCTCCCACATGCGGGGCACTGATTCGTAAACCTGTAGCACGAACGCAACATTAAAACAAGAGAAATTTCAGCTAGATACGCGTCGCGGGAAACGAAGAAACAGTGAAGCTGGTGTTGTCCCCTTCGTCAGGCTAACACATTTTTTTTTGTTTTAAATTCTTTCATATATGTTCCTATGCTACTCTTAAAGATATCCATTATGCTTCGAGGTGGTATTGTGTAGCTATCAACCTTTATAATCACAAAATATTACGTGGCAGTTTATGGCTATGAAAACGCGCACGCCATTGTTGGGCTTGCGGTAGTCTTCTTGCTTTTTACTGGAAGTTCTGGTATAGTTGGATTTATCCAGTTTCTGAGGCAGATGTATGTTTATGATGATGATGGTTTTCCGATAGGCCGCATGGACTTCTGTGACACATAACCGTCTGTCGGTCCACACAGTTGCCCTCATATTTAGCGGACCAGTGGTAAGTATAGTGCAGCTTACCCAATTTTTGTGGCGCATACCAGTTTGTCATATCCATACGCATTACCTTGATCCTACACATGAAAGGCTTGACACAGAAGAACTTCGCTGTTAAAAAAAGGCATAACAGTCGTGCCTGTATAGGTTACCTCAACGCCAGCGTCCCTGCACGAGAGGAAACGCTGGCATCGAGGTACACTTCTGGCCAGCGCAGGTTTGTCCATGAGCAAATAACATGCCATGCAATAATTTAGGAACACAGTTTTATTGTAACTGGTACAATGGGGGATCACTGATAAGTCCTAGTTCTACTTAGGCTAAGAGAGAGAAAATATACAGCCACCCGTTCTTAGCACGAAGCCACAAGGAAATCCGTACGGATCGCTCAGAAAAAAGAGCCTCTTAGTTGCGGGAAAATTCGTCCTGTTCCGAGGTTTGTATCAGAGACCGGGTGGTCGCTCTACCAATTGAGTAAACCAGGAAGCCAGCATATGGCAGTGCGGAGACAAATTCATCGACAACTCGAAACACACTGACACAAGTATTCCAAACGAGTTCTGCGGCATGACGCAAGGTGACGGAATGGTTAAGAAAGGTGGTCGGAAGGGTTAAGCATGGGTGGTTGTCTACTGAGGCTCTTGTAAGGCTGCCATACAAACAAACAAACAAACAAACAAACTGTGAAGAAGAAAAAGCGTCGTTGGCAAGCAACATCGCCACCGCTTGGGTACTGGGTGCTGGGCTTCGCTCGCTCGGCTCGTGCTGATCATCGCCGGCATCTGCTTGACCGTTGCTCTTGCACGATCGTGTTTCTTCGTAGGACCACCGTTGCAACAGTCGTCAATAAACCCTCTTTCAATTGGTGGAAGGTGCTGACGTTCCCCGTCGCCTGAACCTGGGTGCTGCCATTCGCCGTCGCCTGAACCTGGAGCTGCGCAACCGAACGCTACCTCCCATCATGGCTACCAACAACGCGCAACCTGGCTCTTCCACTCCATCCCTCAGCAACCCCGGCGTTCTTCGTTTGCGAGAGCCCAAGGTCTTTAGCGGAGCTGATGAGACCGACGTGGAAGACTGGTTCGCTAACTATGAACTGGTGAGCGCTAACAACAAGTGGGATGACGCGGACAAATTGACTTACGTCATCTTTTACCTCACTGACGTGGCCGAAATGTGGTATAATAACCACAAAAACGACATCACGACGTGGTCCATCTTTAAAACCTTGTTTGCTGACGTTTTTGGCCGACCCGCAGTCCGCAAGTCCAGAGCCGAACAACGCTTGCGGACTCGCGCACAAAAGCCAACGGAATCTTTCACCAGCTACATCGAAGACATTATTGGTCTTTGCAACCGTGTGAACACCACCATGCCCGAGTCGGAGAAGATTCAACACATCCTCAAAGGGATAAATGACGGTGCATATCAGCTGCTCCTGGCCCGTAATCCTGCCACCGTTGCGGAACTTGTCACTTTGTGTCAAAGTTTCGACGAGTTGAGCAAGCAGCGCGCCCTGACTCGCCCATTTTCCTCACACGCCGACTCGCTCTCCAGTCTCACTTCTGTTCCCGACCACTCACCAACCCTGCAAGAGATTAAAGACTTTGTGCGTGAAGAAGTAGCTCGGCAACTGTCGTTGATTCCCTTCACGCAGCAGCCGCCGTCCTCTCGTCTGCCCTCACCACTCCGCGACGTTATTGCCGAAGAGGTAGCTCAGGCTGTTCCCGTCGCTGCCCACCAGCAGCCTGTGGCCATACCTGTTGCCCATGCGCCGGCTATGCAGCCCGTGGCCGCGCCCCTTACGTATGCCCAGGTGGTACGTAGCAGACCCCGACAGCAGCATTTGCCACCCATGTCTTCAGTCGCTCCCCAATCCGCCCCATTTTCGACACCTTGGGCCGCACAACGAGTCAGCAATTCCTGGCGCACTCCTGACAATCGACCGATCTGCTACGCCTGCGGTACTCCAGGACACGTGGCACGGATATTGTCGCCGTCGCTTCCAACCACTCCGCGACGCTACTCGGCCGTTACCGTATGACCCACAGCCCATGCACATACCTGCTCCCTATCCCTCACCGCAGTATGGATGCACTAACTTTCCTGAGTCTCGGTCACACCAGCCTCAAACTCACTCTCCCCGCTCCCCATCTCCTCGCCGGCGATCACTGTCCCCAATGCGCCCTAGACCCGCTTCCTCCAACCGGGAAAACTGAACGCCGCAGTTCCAGAGGCAAGAACTGCGCCGTCGTCGAAATGCTCAAGTCCTCGCACTTCACCAGCTAACGTCGTCGCTATATCTGTCGATGGTGTTTCTACCTTTGCCCTCGTCGACACAGGTGCTGCCGTTTCTGTTATAGCCGCCCAGCTCTGCCGCTCCCTACGCAAAGTGACCACGCCGCTCTCTGGACTATCACTTCGTACAGCTAGCGCACAACAACTTCGACCTCTTGGCACCTGTACGGCCCGCATATTCATCCAAGGCTTTATGTACGTTGTCGAGTTCATCGTCCTTTCGGTGTGCTCGCATGACGTTATCCTAGGGTGGGACTTTCTGTCAAATCATCATGCCATCATCGACTGCGCACGCGCTGAAGTTCAATTTTCGCACCTGTGTGACGAACCTTTGCACGAAACCCTTGAGCGGTCGCCAAAACTTGTCGTGCGTGAGGACACTGAAATTCCGCCAGCCTCTCTTGCCGTTGTCCCGGTTTGCTGCGATGACTATAACGATGCTACAGTAATGTTTACACCTTCCGACATTTTCATGAGCCGCAGAGCAGTTTCCTTGCCTTTCGCTACACTCGACGTCACTGCGGGCCGAAGCAATATTTTCGTCCACAACCCCCTTTCTGCACCGCTTACGCTACTTGCCGGCGAATGTCTCGGTCGAGTGGAGTACCTCGATTCCTGTTTATTCCTTAACATGCCAGACGAATCGTGCAATAGCGCCTGGACCGAACTTCATGCTCTTTCCCCACTGGAGTGCTCATCGAGTGACACCTTCTCGAGTTCCATCGCCGACACCTTAAGTGCCCATGAACGCGCCGAGCTTCTTAATCTCCTCCAGCACTTCGCGAATTCATTCGACGTTTCTCAGCCGCAATTGGGTCGGACTTCCGCAGTGCACCACTACATTGACACCGGTTCGCACCAGCCATTGCGTCAAAGACCGTACCGTGTCTCTGCTGCAGAACGTCACGTCATCAACGACCAGGTCGAAGAGATGCTACGTAGTCGCGTTATTCGACCATCGCACAGTCTTTGGGCATCTCCGGTCGTTCTAGTTCGAAAAAAAGATGGATCGATTCGATTTTGCGTCGACTACCGGCGATTAAACAAGGTGACGCGGAAAGACGTCTATCCATTACCGCGCATAGACGACGCCCTTGACAGCCTACAAGGAGCCGAATTCTTCTCCTCCTTAGACTTACGATCTGGATACTGGCAGGTTCCTATGGCAGAAGCTGATCGCCAGAAAACTGCGTTCATTACACCAGATGGCCTGTACGAATTTAACGTAATGCCATTTGGTCTTTGTAATGCTCCTGCCACGTTTGAACGGCTCATGGACAACACACTGCGTGGACTGAAGTGGTCTGTGTGTCTATGCTACCTCGACGACATTGTCGTTTTCTCTCCCGATTTTCCTACGCATCTGCTTCGGCTCCAACTGGTTCTGACGTGTTTAACCAACGCTGGGCTCCAACTGAACCTTAAAAAGTGCCGCTTCGCCGCGCGAGAGCTGTCCATCTTAGGGCACATCGTCTCCAAGCATGGTGTTCGACCCGACCCTGCAAAACTGCGAGCAGTCGCTGAGTTCCCGAAACCTACAACACTGAAAGAATTACGCAGTTTTGTCGGACTATGTTCGTACTTCCGGCGCTTCGTGCGAAATTTTGCATCGATCATGTCACCACTGACCAACCTCCTACGCGGTGATGCAGACCTTTCATCATGGTCTCCTGACTGCGACGTCGCGTTTGCCACGCTCCGTAGTCTGCTAACATCTCCTCCAATTCTTCGGCATTTCGACCCAACAGCTGCAACGGAAGTTCACACAGACGCTAGTGGGGTTGGTCTAGGCGCCGTTCTCGCCCAACGCAAGCCGGGCTACTCCGAATACGTCGTCGCTTATGCGAGTCGCACACTTACTAAAGCTGAGGCCAATTACAGCGTCACTGAAAAAGAGTGCTTGGCGCTAGTGTGGGCGCTTCGCAAGTTCCGCCCTTATTTGTACGGTCGCCCATTCGACCTGGTAACAGACCACCATGCACTTTGTTGGCTCGCCACATTGAAAGACCCTTCTGGCCGCCTAGCTCGGTGGGCACTGCAAATCCAGGAGTACGACATTCGTGTCATCTATCGCAGCGGACGCAAGCATTCTGACGCCGACGCCCTGTCGCGTTCGCCTTTACCTCCCGACTCGGCCTGCGGAACCACTGGTATCTCCATCGCATCTCTCGACCTCGACTCCTTTACCAGTGAACAACACAAGGACCCGTGGATCGCTTCTCTTTTTAACTGTCTTTCTGGATCGTCAACCACTGCGGTACCACGATCTCTCCGACGTCAAGCTGCTCATTTCGCCATTCGTGATCGGCTACTACACCGACGCAACTACGCCCCCGAAGGTCGTAAGTGGCTCTTGGTTGTCCCGCGCAGCTTGCGATCACAAATCTGCGCCTCCTTTCACGACGATCCCCAATGTGGTCATGCCGGAGTTTTCAAAACTTACGAACGCATTCGCCATCGCTTCTACTGGCGCGGAATGTATAATTTCGTTCGAAAATTCGTTATGGGCTGTCCTGACTGTCAACGTCGCAAATCACCGCCTTTCCACTCGTCCGGTGCGCTTCAACCGCTTCCGTGCCCTGCCAAACCTTTCGATCGGATCGGAATTGATCTCTATGGCCCTCTACCGACAACATCAGATGAAAATCGGTGGATTATAGTCGCTGTGGACCATTTAACACGCTACGCTGAGACCGCCGCCCTTCCAAGTGCCACTGCGCGGGACGTAGCATCCTTCATCCTTCATCGCTTCATATTACGACATGGTGCACCTCGAGAACTACTAAGCGATCGAGGTCGAGCCTTCCTATCAGAAGTCGTCACGTCTCTGCTTTCTGAATGCCATGTTGTTCATCGCAAGACCACGGCATACCACCCACAGACTAACGGGCTCACGGAGAGATTTAACCGCACACTTGGCGATATGCTCGCCATGTATGTGACATCCGATCATACTAACTGGGATCGCATTCTTCCATTCATTACGTTCGCATATAACACCGCGGCACAGTCTACCACTGGATTTTCACCTTTCTTTCTTCTTTATGGACGCGAACCATCCCACACCATCGATACTCTCCTTCCATACCGTCCTGACGCATCCGAATGCCCATCTATGTCTGAAGCTGCCCGAAATGCGGAAGAGTGCCGTGAACTCGCACGCACCTTTACGTCTCGAGAACAACAGCGCCAGAAAGAAAACAACGCCGACTCTTCACAAAGCCCCAGCTATTCCCCGGGATCACTTGTATGGCTGGCTGTTCCTTACCAAACCCCCGGCATTTCCTCAAAACTCGTTCCAAAGTACGAGGGCCCATACCGCGTTTTGGAGCAAACCTCGCCGGTGAATTTTCTCATCGAGCCACTTTCCCCATCTGACGACATGCGCCGGCGTGGACGTGACATCGTCCACGTCGCCCGCCTTAAGCCATATTATAGCCCTCTGCCTCCAGACTCTTATGTCGCCAGGATGGCTCTTTTTCGGCGGGGGCAAATTGTGAAGAAGAAAAAGCGTCGTTGGCAAGCAACATCGCCACCGCTTGGGTACTGGGTGCTGGGCTTCGCTCGCTCGGCTCGTGCTGATCATCGCCGGCATCTGCTTGACCGTTGCTCTTGCACGATCGTGTTTCTTCGTAGGACCACCGTTGCAACAGTCGTCAATAAACCCTCTTTCAAAACAAACAAACAAACAAACAAACAAACAAACAAACAAACAAACAAACTCACGCTTGTTTGTTTGTTGATTGGCGGGAGATGATAAGGCGGACAATGCGAAGTGGTCTACAGTTGTACGTGTTATAGTTAATCTAGTCTTCATGAACC
Organism: Rhipicephalus annulatus; assembly: GCA_013436015.1. Taxonomy (NCBI): domain Eukaryota; kingdom Metazoa; phylum Arthropoda; class Arachnida; order Ixodida; family Ixodidae; genus Rhipicephalus; species Rhipicephalus annulatus. The sequence continues at coordinate 7,057 of WOVY01013868.1, read as the reverse complement.
AGCTCCCCTTGCGATTATAACTTATATGTTTGCGGAAACGGAGAAATTGCATAATATCTTGCACCTGCAGAATGTTTTTTTTTGGCTGAGAGGCATGATGGCATAGCTAAACACTTTTGCTGCTACCCGCGCTGTGTTGCGCATAGCTCTGAAGGACCCATGTTTTGGAACCCCCATCGATTGAAAAATTCTGATAATATTGCAGCTAACGCTGCTGGTGGTATTCCCATAGTTGATTACGAAGTACTCGAAATCGTTAAACACGTTTTCTAAATATACATGTACAAGTTATAGAAAAATAAGGAACTGATCTAAACACACATACTAGTACAAATTGTGGAAAAATAAGGAACTGATTGCAATAACTTTTATTAACATATAATTGATTACCAGGATTAATTAGAGCACCAAAATGGCAACAGCGTTTACGCAAATGTAACTTATTATTAAGGCGATAGCCTTTAATGTCTATACTCGCGGTGAGCGGTGTACGGCCAGTCCCGTGGCACGGTGCCAGCTGTGGCACCCCCCCCCCCTTCCCCTTCCCGCTGGAGGATCATTAGCCTTATGAGCGCTAGAATGTGGATGGCGTCTGCACGATACGCAAAGCGCGAGAATACGGATACATGCAGATTAGTCTTGTGTCTCACTGTGATTCGCGGTAAGAAAAATATTAAAAAGAAAACACGCACACATTCTGCTTGTGTGTCATTCCACTGGGAGTGTATAAAGACATGACATGCTCAGTTTATTGGCCGCACGCTTTTGCCGAACACATTGTGGTGACAAGCAGACAGACGTCAATACTATAAGACCACAAACAATATATTTCGTGTGAAGCCATTTACTGAGACGCTAACAATAACAAGAATCATCGTCGTCTTCTGGTTGGATTCAACTAATCCGCACTAGCGCGCCACAGGGCTCTTCTTCTATTGGCGAAGAAGTCGCGAGTGTGTTGCAGAAAGCCATAAGCGGAGTGTTGAGCCACGAATACACGTGGTGACTACGGCAGTTCGAAACGACTGTAATATGAGAGATGGTTGAAGTGTTGGTGTCTAAATGTGCACAGGTTTGAGATGGTTGACGGAAACCGTATCTTTCCGGCTGTTGATGAGCAGGAGGAAGTGTCTAGCTTGCGTTTTATCCCCTTAAACAGTCGATCGTATGGGGCATACTATAGGATTGTTGCACGGCATCGTGTCGTACGAAAACGTGAGTGAAGTGTTGCACGCAGTATCGACAGACACTAGGGGATGTTCACCATTGTCGGGGAGGAACCATGGTACGCATAGCATTGCGTGGATGGTATGCGGGGTCGGAAACGTCTGCAATTACTGTGGGCGAACCACTGAAGGATGACCGGTGGTAACATGAGAATCGTGACATGCGTGTCATGTAGGGCATGACTTACACGCCATGTCCATGATGAACTAGCGTCTGTTTCGCTAGCTTGACATGCACCAAGTTTGCTGTTGCGTGACTTGATTGCATAACGAGGATAACTGACATGTAATAGCATGAAAACATTGACGTACGCTTTGCAACATGCTTTACATGCCACGCTGATGATGCACTCATGGGCGGGTGTCTCAGTGCTCGTCAGCGAGAGCATGAGCAGAGCAAGTCAGCGGTCACCTGCAGTCATTTCGCAGCCAGGCACTGCCATTATTGTGGCTGTTCCCCGAATTTCGAGGGACAGTCTTACAGGCCTGGCGAGAAATTTGTTCGGGAAGTTTCAGAGGAAGCCAAAATTAACAAGCTTGGGGACACATGTTTGAGCAGGCCCTCCTTTTCCCTCTCCTCTAAAGAAGTAAGCCATCTATATGTAGCTCATGCCTTTTCAACACTTCCTTTACACCGTGTTTGATACATTTCTGGTATTTTTTTTTACTTTTTAACCTTTTAGATTTTTCTGATCTTCTCTTGTGTGGCTGCCCTTGCCTCTCTGGCGTTAACGTGTTGGCCGGTTGGTTTTAGGATGAACGATTATCTTCGTTTAGTTTATCGGAGGCGTACTTGGTGGTTTGAGAGTTTCTGACGGCGCTGTCATTTCCGGTTGATCGTCTTTTTCGGCAACAAGTTGTCACGAGGTTCTTGATCGCTTCATTTCGTCATGTTACCTTTAGGTCGCTTCGACGCATGCCATAAATGAGACCTTGCGTTCTCTCTTGAGCGTAACACTCTGATGACGTGCCCACCGTACCAATTATGGTATATCTCCAATTAACAAAACAACCAGAAACACACCATGAGCATGGCTTGTAAACCATGCTCCATGTGACATGCATTTTAGGATTTTCATGTTACCATTTCAAATTCACGTTTGCCATGCCGTCATGTCACTCAATACCAATGCAGCTTCATATTAAGCTAGCGAACCGGCCGCGAGCTCACCATGAGTGAGGCATATGTGATGTCGGAACTGACGTGCATGTCGTTATTACTGTGTTAACACTTGTAATTTATGTTCACCATGCAGTCGCATTGTGTCATGTTTCTTTTGGTGTAAATCAAGCTAGCGAGATGGCCGTGAGCGAATCTTGAGTGGGACCTGTAAATCATGCCCTACATCACACGCATGTCTTAATTTTACTTTTTAATTGTCATTTATGTTCGCCATACAGTCACGTCACTCAACGATTTTGGTGTATGCCGAGCGGGCGAATCACCCGTGAGTGCATTATGAGCGTGGCATGGGAAGCATGTTGTAAAGTGCGTGTTAAAATTTTCGTGTTATTACCTGCCAGTTGTCTTCGTTATGCAATCACGTCACGCAATACCAGATTAGGTACATGTGAAGCTTGTGGAATAGACGCGAGCGCAACATTGAGCATGACATGTAAGTCATGTCTTACACGGCATGCATGCCATGAATTTCGTGTTATCACCGGTCGTTTATGTTCCCGATCACGTCACGCAAGAACAAATTTGGTGCCTATCACGCAAAGCATGACTTAAGTAACTCAAGTTAAACATGTCAGGCATGTCACGATTTTCTTGTTATTTTAGGCGTACATGCATGTCACGCAATAACAACTCAGGTACATGTCAAGCAAGCGATACGGACATTAGCGCATCATGAGCGTGGCATGTAATCATGCTGTCCATGACATGTATGTCATGCATGTCATCTGTTTTATGTTAGCCCCTGACATTTATGTTCGTCATGCAGAAATGTCTCGTCATGCCATTGTTGGTCATTAAACGGCTGTTATGCGTTTGTTTATATGCTCGCAAGTGGTATAATTAAGCTCGCAGCAGAAATTTAGGACAGCTTCGCTCGACTCCGGCTCCACTGGAAAAGCTTATAGCGTGTCCGAATGCTGCAGTTGCACGGGAGCTCCGCACGTTCGTTTTAGAGCGTACGACTGTTTTGCGATACCTCAGCATACCAGGCAGGCTGCTCTGAAATGTCCCAGCGCCTATTCAATGCAGACGCGGTGCACGCTGGTCGGCTTTCTTTACTGCTTGGAGCAGCCTGTTCGTGGGTTTCTTATGCAGAGCACGTTCTGCGTTCAGCTCACCGTTCCGAGCCTCTTCGTTCGGCGGCCGCTGCGGTTATGATCATTTGTCACACCCTTGACAGTCGGCTGCGGAGAGGGAGAGAGATGGCCGCTTGGAATGCCGCCTCTATCTTCTCTCTCGCTCTCAACAAGTCTTCTCCGCGGACTTCTTGGGAGCTTTCTTCATTTTTGTTTTATCTTCATTGCTGCATTCGCGCCCCGCTTTATCTTTTTCGTCACATTCGCGGTCGCCTCTGAGCCAATGACGAGCCGCGACGAGTCCCGTCTGAGTTTTTCATAGCAAGCTGGTTAGCGAGAGACCTAGTAAGACTCAGTTATCTTTTTCTGTTCATTAAACGTTTTGTTTGTCACACAGCTCGTAAATTATCATTGATAACGTTGCACTGATGAGTGTCTGGTACAAGCTATGGCTTTCTTGCAGACCAGCAGTCGCTGGTGAACCACGCCTTTAGTTTCCTGTGGTGTTGTTCTGGTTGCGAAGCTATACCTACGAAACAAACAAACATATGCATCGCTACTTAATCTTCGTGACGGAATTCATTTTTATCAAATATCCGGCTATGCCACTAAATGGTCTATCATTTAGCATGTGACACAATGCGGATGTCAATGCTTGTTGTCGCGCAGCGCACTATCGGATCACTTGACTCGAAGTAATTCCTGCCTGGGGAATACATGATACTAGGCCATAGAGGTGGCGATTCGGGGCCATTGTATGCTATCATTATGGAAATGATTATGAATGACGTACGTTAGAAAGGTGAGAAATGGGTCAAGGTAGAGCAGGAATTGACTGACTAATCGACTGTAATTTGGGGATGGTACTTGTAACCTGGTATGCCTGTTCTGTGAAGGATTGCTTTTGTTTATTAAACATCTGACTGTCGATGAGTCGAATTGGACTTGGCGGTGAAAAAAAAAGCAATAATAAAGGCCTTCTACATTCATGCAATGCTATGGGAGTGATCTCGAGAGAAATTTAAACAGTTGTGATTTCTGATATTGCGCCGCAATGCACCAGAACCGAGCGAGCTAGCTCGCCTTGTTGAATCGGTGGGCGTTAGAGAGACCTGCGGCAAGGAGAGTTGGATGACAGCGTCGATTCCGTTTCGTGTTTTTTCTTGCTTTTGCATGACTTGAAGACAGACCACACACCTTAGTAATGGCGTGTAACAGATTACGCTGAAGAGATCGATTTAAACCAGCGATGGACTTACATGGTTGACATCCATGGTTCAAGGACATGGTTGATCACGTTAAATTGGATGCTAAAGTGACAAGCGTATAAGTGCAATGAATAAGGTTAAAAGGCGATAACATCCCGTACGTTTGTGTCTGAGAATTATGGCTGTGAATATAACCCCAAGTTCAAAAAATGTGGAAAAATATTGGCTCTATATGAGTCATGAGATGAAGTCCATACGTGGCGAGAAGTTTTGGGCTGCTGCTGAGGATGATGATAACAATGATACATATAATGGTCGGCATGACGGCTTGAAACTCTTTCATCCTCTTTTTGTGCGCTATATTACCCTTTTCTTTGTGAAAACAAACATACCATAGCAGTGTGGTGATGATGATGATAGTAATTATGGTAATAATATACACGGTGTTTGTGTGACCAAGAAGCGCCACAGTAGAGAAATAAATGAAGGTGTTTACGAAAATTCTAGGTGGTCTTGTTCACAGTTGTGACCACTTGGAAGGAAAACGAGCAATATCTCTTTCATCTCTTGCGTCAGGACAGTGCAGGACACTCGTAATAAGAGCTGCGACTGCCTGCTTTTTTTTAGACTCCACCAAGAGCTACTAGAGAGCTCGGCTCATCCTGAGGAATCTTGAAGCACGCCTCTAAAGGCCGATTTCATAACTGCCAATACGACGCAAAAATGGTCACCGACTTCGAGCATCATATATAGCGCGCCGCTAGAATCTTGGGAAAGTGTCAGTGCGGTCCCCGAACGTTGCAGTCATACTCACTGCTACAGTCACGTCCCGCAGCTTATCGGATCATACCCGACTGCTTTGATCGGCAAGCACTTTGAGCGCGATTCGCTTTTCTGTTTCCCAACGTTTCGCGCTATCACGCATCTTCATCGATTTTCTTTCCTGCTAGTTGTAAGCATGTGGGGGGTTCTATAATCATTCTTCTCATCTCTACGGAGAGAGAGAAGGCAGGGGAACTCACCTGGCGTGAATAGCGAGGAGCTCTTTGTCACTACGAAAGTTTCCTCTTATCGCGTATTGCGCAGAAAAACGGCAGGCATAATCTTCCTGCTGCTGAGTCGAGTATACAGCGGAACCCGCCCAGTGGGTTTGTACCGTTTCAGTAAGGCCTGTTGTTGGGCGAGTTCGTGCATCTCCGCAAAAGGTACAAACTGCGCAAGCTAAAGACGACGTACGCTCCACCCAGGGACAAGTGTAGGACAACGGCTGTCCTTTAGCTGCTTTATGCGGTTTTTACTTTTGCTCAGTTTTGTACATCTTGTCAGCTGGCACTGCTCCGGTTGGAGCCGGAGATTCGCAGACGCTGCAGGAGGGGATAATGTAGTCTTACTAAGGACCATACCTCGAAGAATATGCAACGTACGCAGTGACGATCCTCCCGTGAGCCCCCTGCCACAGATAACTTGTCGATGTGTTGTTAATTTTGTTTGAATTATCTGCTGATTTCAGGTAAACATAACGATGCCACAGGTATATACGTTCTCCCAAAACTCTCTTGGGGAGCCTGGTCTCACAGCTCATCAGGCCAGAAAGATGCACGAGCCCTCCTGCCAGGGGCATAGGCAGAATTTTCATTTGTAGGGGTTTGCGGTCGTTCTATCTCTTTTTCTCTAGCATAACTTTACCGCGCAAAAGCACACCCGCGTGCCGTTGCGTCTATAGCAATGGCGTATGCCTATATGCAGCTTCTAAAGTTGCATTTTTTTCGCCAATGCCACTGTCCGTGCGCGCGCATACCTGCAGACGGTTTCGCAGTAATAAACATCTGTAATGGTGCGCACGGTGAATATGTGTTTCTAAGCAGTCGTTCTTTCTATCTGCGTGTAATTCAGTCTTCAATCAGTCAACCCGCTGTTTGTAAATACGGACACTTATCACCTGGTACGATAGAATCCTCTCAAGAATGTGAAAGGCCACTTTTGTAATTGTTTCGTAGCACAGAGATGATTAATAACGCCGGCCTATCTCTATGAGATCTTGATTAGGAGGACATATGTGTACGTAGTGTACGAGCGGAAAAAAATCACTTAGTGCAATGAGAGTTGCACATGTATTTATTTCCTCTCGTAACAAGCATCCACGTTGCCCCAGACAACAACGACGTGTGATTGCCATCCGTCTGAGGGATCAGATGGTTTTCTTGATATGCCGTTGGTCATTTACTTTGTGCTGCAATATAAGGAATGCAGTAGCGCTCCGATCAGCCAGTTACAATAGTTGGGTGATGTTAACTTTACTGAACACATTTTGCCTACTAGCAAGGTTTTTCCGTTGAAGTATAAATATCAATACCGTTGGCCCCC
>WOVY01013867.1:60000-105073 GCA_013436015.1 Rhipicephalus annulatus | reverse complement strand
TGTATGTGCCGTAATAAGAAAAATATTGGCAGCTTTGTCTACCGTGTGAGTGCTTTAGTCAAAATTTTTTTTTGGGTGAGCTGTATGAGTCAGTTCTCACGTATTTTAAACAAAATTCTTATTCCGCGAAGTTCATTTAGTTGCGTATTATTTCTTCCCTCGTCTTTTTCAAGACGTCGTCTCGGCTTTGTCACCTTTAGTAAATAGTTATTTTTCAAAAACCTGAAAAGTCAATGTTTTGCCTGAACTGGTAGAAATAGTTGGCTAGTTTATTCTCCCTAACTTACACATTATCGTCACTTGGCGGTATTTTCTTCTTATATCTGCTATGTACACGTTGCTTTACGAAAAGCCGTGATCATGTCTCAGGCACATAGGGGAAATCACTCGCCAAGCATAATTATGTACCATGCGTAACTGATTATTGCTGACATAAAATAAAATGCAGCAAAAGAAAACGACATAACCGAAGGTGTCATGCATGAACCTGAACGTACTATCGGTCTTGTGGGCCATCTCCAGCGTATTCAACATACGAATAGTCAACAACTGCGTTTCTCAAACACATGCCGAGGAAGAACTTTGAGATATCTCGCTACGCATCTAACACTGACAGGCCAATTATACGAACGACTGACTATTTTGGTAGTGCTTGTGTCTGTCACTGAACAGGTCAGTGCGAAAACACGGCGATGAATGCGGGACGTTACGATGCCATTATTTCGACCAGACGTTGACATATGCTTGGCCAGGACAACAAAAATTGAATGTATAAGGTTCTGAATCCAGCCGCGTGCCTCAGTACTCTTACGGGGCCTTCGAGTTACGCGTGTTGTGTTGTAGTTAGTTGGTAAGGGTTCGTGATATTTACCACCGTGCGAAGAGAGGACCGCTAAAACACTGTCGAATAAAACGCAGACAAGTGCGGAATCTCAACTAATATTATTCACTTCGACACACACTTTTATACCGGACTGAATAAAAAACGTACGTCAACAACTCGAACTTTATATTATGTACAACCACAAAAGTCATAAGAAAAAAACTGTATACGCACTTCGTATGTCCCGACTATTCAAACGTGGAGCGTAGTCAGCAACCGCAGTTATTCGTGAACATCTCCTTTCTGCGTGTCAATGATAACACTAGCAACAAAAAACACATTCTAAGCATTGGGCCTGGTGTTTTTGAGGCTTATTGTTATTTATAAAGTAGAACGAAAAATTTCACCGTTGATCAGGAAGCAAAATAAGTGAATGACAAAACTCCTCAACACTTCACCGTTCGCCGATAGATCCCATACATACATACAAGCAAGCAAAAAAGCACCAACAATGGCAGTTGATGAATCGATGTGGAAAAAGGGAGTTTACACACAGTAGAAGAAACCTCATTGTGTATGAACATCGGAAGAATCTCTTAAGTTCGAGGCGTCGAGTAGGCGTGACAGGTAGAAGGGCCAGCGAAATTAACCACTAACCATGCAGGAGGCAATCGCATAATCTGGAGGGTGGACTTGAACTCTCGTGGAGAAACCACGCTTTTCGATTCACTGCAACTATTACGGGACGCCTGTGTAAAAACGCCCAGTCGGGCGTTTGTTCCACAGCACGCACAACGGCCACTTGCTTAAGATTCATTACAAGCCACGTGGGCGTGGCTATGGGCATCAAATTTTCTCATAGGTAGGCCAATGTTTCATTCTTAACGCTGTACCCACACGGAGCTCAGTTTGTTATCTTGAGAAACAGAGAAGACCCCAAAATTAGCATTCTTTCAAGTATAGTTGTGATGCCCTGCATTTATTTATTTCCTTGAGCACCAAACGCAAAGAAGCTGGGCGGAGGGAAGGTGGACGAAAAGTGAAGAAAGAATCGTTTCTGTTGTTGTAGAGTTCAAAGCAATGCAATACTTTGTAAACTGGAAGCTTTTTTTTGACGCCAAGTATTGGTTTTCAAAAAAGGTCTTTCGCGAAGTGACATATACGTAAAAATGCAATGGGTTCTAAAGAAAATAGTGAATATAGAATGAACTCAAGCGCAACAAACAAAAAGCTTAAACTTCGTGGCACTAAAAAAGGAAGAAATGGGTTGAGTTGACTGCTGTCGGCCTGACTTAAAGCAATTTCTATCGCAAAATAAAATGAAAAAAAAGACAAATCGAGGGCAACATACGCTCTCAATATAGTCGGATGGCACTGGCAATTAATGCAGGCAAGATTATTTAAATATCGAAGAACCGGGCGTCACAACTCGCGTGCGGCTAGCGGCAAGTAGCTTCTGCAAGTGAAGCTTCTATTGAAGTAGAGTCACTGTAAATGCTATACCTTTAGTAGCAGAGTTGTGCCAAAGTACGCCATCTTGGGTTAAAATGCCTTACGGGAAAGCCACTCACCAACCACATAGGAGCAGTGCTCGCGCTTCAGAGTACTAGCGTTACTTTATTTGTTTTCTCGCTTCATTTCCATTTTTTATGAAGGTATGTGATAAATCCGGTTTCTCAGGTCACGCCTAGAAGCCTTGGTTTATGCTTTCATTCTTGGTATGTAATAATAAAACTAGGTACGTCAGCTCGATGAGCTAGTGAGATATACATTTATAGTTGGTCACACACTAGCTTAGCCTTCTTTTCTGCTGTTTTTCCCATTTACAGATATATTACTTCGCACTTTTGATCGCAATAAAACCAGTTAGTAATATAACCTTTCGTCTCGTGGGAATGTGCGAGGAAGCCATCGACAGTTTTATCATCTTCAACTGAATCGAGTTGTGGTATCGCTGATCGAGATTGACCGTGCGACGCCCGTGTTACGCACGGCTTACGTATTACGCTCGTATTACAATCGCGGCTCACGACGTCTGATGTGAATCACTGTTCCACAGTTCTGTCGAGTCCACATTCCTTTTTCTTAAGGTTTGAAAGCTGCATTAAATTCACGCGCTATAGCTGCAAGACCTTGCCGATTCAAATAGTTCTAGTTCAACTTCTCTCTTACTTTCAGTGTTTTACCCGTCAGACCAATTTGGAAGTATGCAGCTGACATACGCTGACCAACTCTGCATCTCTAACGTATTCACTGCACCTGTGGGTAATACTAATATAGAATGTTTTGCGGCGTGTATGGATAAAAAGAAGCGAAGTGTTTATTACTTCCTCACTGAACACGAATCGTTTTATAGCAACACCCGCTGCACCCGCGTCTAATCACGGGAGCTGTACGTAATACAATTCAACACAGACTGTACTTGCTACCACATTTCTCGCGACCAACAGGCAGCATGGCCACAGCACCGAGGAAGTGCAGCGAGATTAACCATGACTGCCGATGTCAACCACGCTTGATCTGCCTGGAATCTGCGAAGCATCGGCGTCGTCTGCGCAGTGTTGGTTTCTCCGACGTGCAAAGGCACTACCTATAACTACGTGATGCCATTCGGTAATAGGCGCGCTGAACTCCTGCAGGTGGAGCGAGTGGCGCCCGAAGAACAGTAGCGCCACTCTGCTACCTTATTGTAGCATATACATCATAGAGTTTCATACAATAATACCTAGAGTTGAATCTGGCGCTAGTGTCTATGCTAGCTCTTTCGGTGGCGCTTGTACCCCTGTGAGAGTTAGGGGAAGTACAGGCTTCGGATCTGCTTCGGATGGATCACGTTCTTGAGATTCGCGACGCTTGTTTGCAGAGTGTAAAACAAAGTGATATGAAGATATATCTAACTGAAACTTGCTTCATGTTTGCTTCATGTTTTATACACAAACTTTGTTGCTAAAAGTATTTGTGACTAGGCGATAGAAGTGAAACCTGGACAAATTTAACCACTAGGGCTTGCACTGCTCTGCCTTTCCGTTCCAGATTTGGCATCAAGATTTATTAAAATATTCTTTACAATATTTCAAAACAAACATTCTTCTTCTGCCCTCAAAAGTACGCAATATCTATTTATGGAAATAACAGCACAGTATTCTAATATTGGTGCCATATTTATGGAAATAACAGCACAGTTCGTCTGCTGCAATGCCAGGTGCGTCAGTTCAAGTGGTCAGCCCCCAACACACCTCTCGTTTTGTTGTGAAATCGAGTTGGAAGAGCGTGGCGGTGCGTCTACTTCACGTCTCCGTCGTTTTGCAGTTCAATTCAATCAATTTTGGCAAGACACACTATCAACAAACGTGAACTTGATGTAATATCCTGCACTGGTATGGGACGCTACATCTATGCGCAGCAGTGAGTGCAAAGATGCTTCGTTTAAACTGTCATACACAACTTATACAGCTTCAGCGTTGCTGTAAATTGAGAGGCCTAGTCGATTTCAGCTTGTTTGAAGAATAAAGGCGCAGCTTCAGTCCTTTGCACCCACACCACTACCCACTCTACGCGAAGAATGAAACTGAAGCTGCAGAAACAGCATATCCACGGAGTGAATGATGGAGAGTGGGGCGAAGCATTCGTCCGTCCATTCATTCTTGCTTCCGTCCGTCCATGCGTCCGTCTGTGTGACCATCCATGCGTCCATCCGCCCGTCCGTGCGTGCGTCTTTTCGTGCGTCCGTTCCTGCGTTCGTCCATGCATCCGCCCCTGCGTCCGTTCATGCGTCCATCCATGCATCTGTCTGTGTATCCGTTCGTCCAATATTCAACACTCCAAGTACCACCATATCGCATCTTTTCATCATATATTCCCCATATAGAAGCACCGCCATCCAGCGGACATTCCAAGGACTAAATGAGAGGTGGCACACGCACACTTTCTTACGGCTTGCGCTTCGAGTCTACATCCCACCTTTAACCACCTCGAGTTCATGGTATATTTTAGTTCACTGTATTCATGGCACAGCAGCCCAACGCTCGCTAAACCTTTCTAAAACCAAGGAGGTTACGCCCAGTGAGTATAACGTAGCAACCTTTTCCTTTCATATAGTGCTGAATGTACATGCCAATGGCTGCTAATGTGAAATGAGAGACAGGGGCATTCGGCTTTTAGTTAACGCGCACGCCGCCATCTTTTTAATGTTCAACAAAGCACAGGAGAAATCTCCTACCGGCACCACCTTGCAGGTCAAAATGTAACACTTGTTACACACTGCGACTACGACTACGAGGGACGAACGGGTGCCGCTTTAAGAAGCTTCGCCCCTAAAAGATCCGTAGACAGTTCACTGGCTAACGCGATCCAATCCAAAGCCTGTAGTTCCCGTAATTCCCATGAGGGTACACGGTCGCAGCGCCAGATTCCTCTCTAGGTAACTGCAAGATGTTAACGCTGGTTGGGCTACGACGCTCGTGCGGCCCAAGGAAGGGTCGTCGATATGAAAAATGTCGAGGTAAGAAAATAGAAGACGACGGAGTGCTTCAACTTGGGATGGCGACAGGTCGTTTGGTATAATTTTGTCTAGGAAAGCTCTATTCTGTGCGGATGCGACAGGTTCGGCTACGGTCTTGATGTCAGGAGTGAGAGATGAAATGGTACATTGCTCCAGAGTGGAGAGGTCTGGTAAGGCAAAATTGTGAGGAATGACCTGGGTCGACACAGAGAAGTTGAGGACAGGGAGAAGCGTCTTGTTGTCGCCAATCCTCACTATAATATGAGGAAGTATGATGTTCCGGGAAATGGTCAGGTCAATGAGTGGACCTGCCAAGTAGTCGCCATTTGGAACAGGTGGAAATGCGACATACGAAGGTACACAGCGGCCTGGGGTGGTAATCGTAGACACTTCATGGACCGTAGCCGTGTGCGAGTTGCAGGAGGGACATCCGCGTACAAAGGCAACTCTAGCTGTAAAGTGCCGGTTGAACAATCGATGAGGGCTGAATGCGTGGTCAGGAATGGTCAAGAAGTCAATGCCACGAATCACGTCGTGTGGGCAAGCGTCTAGAATAGCGAAGAGGACTAAAGTGTGAAGGCCGGCAACAGTGACGCAGGCAGTGCACATACCAAGAACTGATGTTCAGCTGCCGTCGGCTACTCGCATAGTCGATGACATGGCAGGGGTAAGAACTTTTTTTCAGATGGAATCGAAGACGTGAACTCATAACGGATATGTGGGCACCAGTGTCTATTAGAGCTGTAACGGTCAGTTCATTGATAAGAACACCAAGTAAATTTCGTCTGGAATTAGTGGTTGGTAGAGGTTTTTCGGTCCGAGTTGTCAATGCAGCGCCACCTCCAGGAGCTGCATCTGCTAGTTTGCCGAGAACTTCCCAGCATACGCCGGTGACAGGGAGCAACGGCGTTGATAGAAGCGTGGCTGGCGGCCCTGAGGCGACGGCGAGCGGCTGGACCGGGTTCCCTGGGTGACGACATCGGCGTAGAATGGTTCGGAGCGTAGCGTAGAACGGCTAGCTGGAAGGTCCTGAAGGTGGTCATCAGCAGTACGAGGTGGCGAATACTGCCCACGATCCTGTCGGTGGTCGTCTAGAAAACGTTGCCGGAAAGACCACCTGTTGCGGCAGTGGCGGGAAATGTGGCCAATGCGATGGCAAGAAAAGCATTTCGGTCGATCATCTTGTGTGCGCCACTCAGATAGATTTCGGTAGCGCGATGAGAACCGCGGGACCGACGCGGCAGCACCAACGAGTGGGGGCGGCGTGGTAGAGAGCTTTAGGATTTATGGGCTGTGGTGTGTGGCTGGAGTTTTGGGGAACTAAGGCGCCCATGTTGGCAAACTCTTGTCGCACAACAGCCTGAATAAGAGATATTGGGGACAAGTTGTCAGGCACAGGGGGTTGATAAGCGGAAGGAGCCATGGCTTCCAGCTCCTGGCGGACAATTCTTGTGATGTTTGAAGGATTCACGAATGGACGTGGTGCCACAGTATCCTCGCAGGAAAAAGTTGCAGCGGTGTTCGGGAGTCGGAAAAAACGTTGAGTTAGTCTTCTGCTTTTGGCTTGTTCAAACCGCCAACATTCACTGACAATGGAATCAATTTTGGTAGAGTTCTTGCATATCAGAATGTTCTGAGCCACCTTCTGGAGCCACCTTCATCTATGTGCATTCCCCTGAGCTTATCATCATCATCATCATCATCATCATCATCATCAGCCTGTCTATGTCCACTGCAGGACAAAGGCCTCTCCCATGTTCCGCCGGTTAACCCGGTCCTGTGCTTGCTGTTGCCAATTTATACCCGCAAACTTCTTAATCTCATCTGCCCACCTAACCTTCTGTCTCCCCCTACCCCGCTTCCCTTCTCTGGGAATCCAGTTGGTGACCCTTAATGACCAGCGGTTATCCTGTCTACGTGCTACATGCCCGGCCCATGTCCATTTCCTCTTCTTTATTGCAGCTATGATATCCTTAACTCCCGTTTGTCCCCTAATCCACTCTGCTCTCTTCTTGTCTCTTAAGGTTACATCTACCAATTTTCTTTCCATTGCTCGCTGCGTCGTCCTCAATTTAAGTTGAACCCTCTTTGTGAGTCTCCAGGTTTCTGCTCCGTAGCTAAGTACCGGCAAGATACAGCTGTTATATACCTTCCTCTTGAGGGACAGTGGCAATCTACTTGTCATAATTTGAGAGTGCATGCCGAAGGTGCTCCACCCCATTCTTATTCTTCTAGTTACTTCAAGCTCGTGGTTAGGCTCTGCGGTTATTACCTGTCCTAAGTAGACATAGTCTTTTACAACTTCAAGTGCACTATTACCTATCGCAAAGCGCTGCTCCTTTCCGAGGTTGTTGTACATTACTTTCGTTTTCTGCAGATTCATTTTAAGACCCACCTTTCTGCTCTCCTTGTCTAACTCCGTAATCATGAGTTGCAATTCGTCCCCTGAGTTACTCAGCAATGCAATGTCATCGGCGAAGCGCAGGTTACTGAGGTACTCTCCATTAACTCTTATCCCTAACTGTTCCCATTCTAGGCTTCTGAAAACTTCCTGTAAGCACGCAGTGAATAGCATTGGGGAGATTGTGTCCCCCTGCCTTACACCCTTCTTTATTGGTATTGTGTTGCTTTTTTTATGAGGCACTATGGTAGCAGTTGATCCCCTGTAGATTTCTTCCAGAATGTTTATATATATTTCATCTACGCCCTGATTCCGCAGTGTCTGCATGACGGCTGATATTTCTACTGAATCGAACGCCTTCTCGTAATCTATGAAGGCTATGTATAGTGGTTGGTTATACTCTGAGAATTTCTCTATTACCTGATTGATAGTATGAATGTGGTCAATTGTTGAGTAGCCTGTTCTAAATACTGCTTGTTCCTTTGGTTGATTGAATTCTAATGTTTTCTTTACTCTGCTAGCAATTACCTTTGTAAATAGCTTGTATACTACAGAGAGCAAGCTGATCGGCCTGTAATTCTTCAAGTCCTTGTCATCTCCTTTCTTATGTATTAAGATGATGTTAGCGTTCTTCCAAGACTCTGGTACTTTTCCCGTCAGGAGACACCTCGTAAATAGAGTGGCTAGTTTTTCTAACACAATCTGTCCTCCATCTTTCAGCAGATCTGATGTTACTTGATCCTCACCAGCAGCTTTGCCTCTGTGCATGCTCTCCAAAGTTTTTCTGACTTCTTCTATCATTACCGGTGGGGTGTCGTCTGGGTTACTGCTAGTTCTTATAGTATTAAGGTCGTGGTTGTCTCGGCTACTGTACAGATCTCTGTAAAACTTCTCCGCTATTTTAACTATCCTATCCATATTGGTAGTTAATTTGCCTTCTTTGTCCCTTAGTGCATACATCCGCCTTTTGCCTATCCCAAGTTTCCTCTTCACTGCTTTGACGCTTCCTCCGTTTTTCAGAGCGTGCTCAATTTTCTCCATGTTATACCTTCTTACATCGCATACTTTACGTCTATTAATCAGCTTCGAAAGCTCTGCCAGTTCTATTTTGTCTGTTGTACTTGACACTTTCATGATTTGACGCTTCTTAATTAGGTTCTTCGTTTCCTGGGAAAGCTTGCCGGTGTCCTGTCTAGCTACCCTGCCTCCAACTTCCACTGCACACTCTGTGATGATACTCGTCAGATTATCATTCATTGTATCTACGCTAAGGTTGGTTTCCTCGCTAAGAGCAGAGTACCTGTTCTGCAGTGACACTCTGAATTCCTGTACTTTCCCTCTCAGTGCTAGCTCATTGATTTGCTTCTTGCGTATCAGTTTCTGTCGTTCCTTCTTCAAGTCTAGGCGAATTTGAGCCCGTACCATTCTATGGTCACTGTATCTTACCTTGCCAACCACTTCCACATCCTGCACGACTCCTGGGTGTGCAGTCATTATAAAGTCTATTTCGTTCTTATTTACGCCATTAGGGCTCCTCCATGTCCACTTGCGGTTTTCTCGTTTTCGGTAGAAGGTATTCAAAATACGCAGATTATTGCGTTCTGCGAATTCTACTAGTAGCTCTCCTCTGGCGTTCCTAGTGCCGATGCCATAATCTCCTACTGCCTGGTCTCCAGCCTGCTTCTTCCCTACCTTTGCATTAAAGTCGCCCATTACTATAGTATACTGTGTTTTCACCTTACTGATTGCCGATTCCACGTCTTCATAGAAGCTTTCAACTGAAGCGTCATCATGGCTGGATGTAGGCGCGTAAGCCTGTACTACCTTCATTTTGTATCTTTTATTCAGTTTAATTACAATGCCTACCACCCTTTCAATAATGCTATAGTAATCCTCTATGTTGCCAGCTATGTTTCTGTGAATTAGGAACCCTACTCCCAGTTCTCTTCTGTCTGCCAAGCCCCGATAGCAAATGACGTGCCCATTCTGTAGCACAGTATAGGCCTCATCTGTCCTCCTAACCTCACTCAACCCTATTATATCCCATTTTATGCCTTCTAGCTCCTCGAATAATACAGCTAGACTTCCCTCACTAGATAACGTTCTAACGTTAAACGTTGCTAAGTTCAAGTTCCAATGGTGGCCTGTCCGTATCCAGAGATTCCTAGCACCCTCTGCTGCTTTGCAGATATGACCGCCGCCGTGGTCAGTTGCTCCGCAGCTGGTGGGGACTGAGGGCCGTGAGTTAATTGACGAATGCCTACGGGAGGGGGTGGCCAGATACTGCACCAGGGTGGCCAATCCTTCTCTGGTGAGATCATCGGTGCGTACCGGCTTTAAGCCGGTACGATCAGACAGTAGTGGGAATGCTCCATGCATGTCTTCCTTATTGTTGTTCAGCAGCGTTGGCGGCCACCCACCACGGAGCCCAACGAGGGGACGCTACAAGGTTACAAATGCTGAAACCTGCAGACGCCAGCCGTACAACGCCACTATAACCCAATGCGCCTAGACCAAGGAAGGCTATTTGCACAGGGTTAACCCTAGCCGCCAGGAAGTTTGGAAGTAAACGGAAGAGAGTAGAAGACAGGACAGATAAATAGTAAGAGATAAAGACGAAGATGTAGGGAGAGAGAGATAGGAAAAGGCGACTGCCGATTCCCCTGGGTGGGTCAGCTCAGGGGTGCCATCTACGTGAAGCCGGGGCCAAAGGGGTGTGTTGCCTCTGCCGGGGGGCCTTAACGGTCCAATCACCCAGCGTCGGCTCAACCCCCAGGATCCCCTTTTCCTCGGACACGGCAAAGCCACGCACGGCTAGGCGTGGGAGGGAGTCGAAACTCCCCCGTTAGCTCGGGTTCGTGGTGTCGCTACACACCAAACGCCTACTTGCGCAGGCGCCCCTGCGGTTCCTGAGTTTATCATACAAGGCCTAACACGCGGCATTGGCGCCATCTCGGGGCTGGTGTCGAAAACGCGTTGTAGTGTCGAAGCTGTGAGGACTGCTCAATGGTATATGGTGTATATAAATGGCTTGTCGTTAACTCTCTTGACGCTCCATTGTCTAGTGGTTAGTGCCGACCGCTGTGGATTTGAAAGATCGCTGGTTCTTCACCCCGTGACAAAACTTGGAACTTCTTGTTTTTGTCTTTGCCCATCTGTGAATACATTTTTTAACAACGTAATATACGTGACGAATTTACGTCAGCGGAGCCGTGGTGGACTCCGGCATAAGAAAACTTTCATGTCAAAAACTCTTAAACGATTTTTATGCATACGTTGACTATCTACATGGCTATAATTAAAACTAAATTCTTTGGGCCATGCCTGTTTTCTCCTCTTTATAAACAGGTGACTGCTAATAATGGTCCTTTGCTTTTTAAAAATACAAAATCCCAGAATTTCATTTACATAATTATGATGCCTTTTCTGTATCGTTACGTTTTTTTTTTTCTTTTCGGCGCTGTGCCGCAGTGCTTGTGCAAATCATATAACATAATTTGCATTTCTACCAATCTCCTATTTACTTTATAACCAATTCCTTGATGCTTTTGATTCGGCGCAATATTATAGTAAATGATAGATGGCGCAGCCATTTTAGGTAAAAGGTTTAAAATGTTAGCAGAAACGGTATGCAAAATGTCCTAAGAACTTAAAAAAAGAAGGGATGTGGCCGTAATGGATTTTATTTGACGTTATGAATGATCGAACATAACAAGAGCATAACCTTCGCGTATTGAATTCAAGCCTGTCATTGCAAACATGTCATCTCCACACACCAATCATAATGTCATCCTTATGGCACCCTACCAAATTTTATAACCACCGATCTGTTCTTGCTTGCATGCGGTGAGGAGTACGTAGCTCCCTCCCCATTCCTGCCTTTGAGCCTCCTTTATACTTTTATTCTCCCGCTAATGTGACACAAATATGACAGCACTGGCTTTTTTTAGAATAAGCCATAATTCAGGCACACTGAACTTTTTCATCGCTATAGCGTGAAAAAAAAATCTTGGCTTGCTCACACTTCGAGTGATCACATTTTTTTTCTCCTCCTCCTTTCAATATAGGTTGTTAGGCATCTGTCATACTGGGGCGTCAACGGTCGTAAATCAGCACCTGTCTTCAATATTTTCCCTTCACTTTCGTTTAAAAAAATGTGCATCTTGGAATCGAGAAGCCGTTATTACTATTTCAAAAACTTTCTGCAGTTTGATTTTGATAACTTTTGCTAATGATTATCCTTTTATTTCTTGTTTCTTTATTTTTTATAACCGTGCTGGTGTTCCTTTTTTGCCACTGAGATAACAGCTGGCGCAGGGAACAAATTCGTTAAGAACAAAATAGGGCATAGTGTGGTAAGTGACGTAATTTTAGCACTCAGTTCGACTACCTCACATGTTTAAATCATCCTCTTTTTTATATTGTTCTTCTTGCATAGGCTCTCGTATGCGATGCGTACAGAAACATTCATATTACTGTTTTCTTAAGTATTCTTCGCTTCTTTCATTTTTTTTGTTCTGCTTCTTATCAGCATGATTATGCTTTCGAGCTCGTTCCTTTTCTTGCATGCGCCGATCCTCGACATATCGCGAGCCATGTATGCGCTATTGCTTTTTGAGTCCCCCATTCTTGGCTCCTTGAATATGAAAGATGTCGAAGTGAGGCCCTTTCTTGCCGCTCACCGAGGTCGTCTCAGAGGACGCTCTTCGTCGTTTTCTTTTTCCAAGCCGATATGACATGCGTGTTGGATCAGATAGTTTTCTGTCGTACCGCCCGAGTGATTTTTGATTCGATGCGGATTTCAAGGATGCAAGGTGTTAAGACTTCAAACTTTCGTGCTCTCTCTCTTTTTCCCTTAAAACTGCTTTCAAGTTGGGTTGAGATCGTTTCGGAAGCTTTAGGGACAGCCTTTAAAAAGCGCTGCCATCAGTGATACGATTTAAAAGCATAAATATCCGCAGATGGTCTCTGTGGCACTGTAAAAGAAAAAGAAATTGTGGGAGCTTCGTACTAGTAATGTCAATCCTGAAACAAGGGTGGAGAGGAACGGCTTTTCTTGTTTCTATTTGTTTTGTTTCTTTCTTCTCTTTCCCTATATCTATAGATAGAGGGAAAGGAACGGGTATACCCGTTCCTTTCTAGCTCTTTTATTGTAATTTTTTTCTCTAAGTTTCTTTTGTTCTGTGTGTTTAGAAAAAGTGGTTAACGATTTAGAGTACTCGGTACTCTACTATGGGAGAGCTTGAAGCCGTCCCGTGGCTAAAACGTAATGTAAAGACACAATGCTAACAACCCAACCCTCGCTCTTTCTATCTTAATTCCTTTTTCTTCCATTACTCCGCTCTCTTTCTCTCTCGTTCTTTATTACTCTTAATATCCCTCTTGCGTTTTCTTGCATCCGTCACCTCAGTTTTTTAATGCTTTTTCGTGGTCTTTCTTTCTTTATCTTTGTGTCTCCTTGTATGTCTTTCTTTCTATATTTCTATGTTTTTATTCTTTTTATTTCTGGATATTTCTCTCTCTCCTTCTTTTGATTGCTGTCTTTTGTTCTTCCCTTTTTTTCACGTGTATCACGTGCTCCACTTCACCGAGTACAGTTATAGTTTAACGCTTACGCCTTTTGTATTCAATATGAAGGCTTGCTAATGCCTGCGGCGCCCACCCACCTGTGGTTTTCTGCGAACGCCAAAGTTTTCACAACCCGCATAAACAGCTCGGCTGTTGAAAATATAAATGTCCGTAGGTGATTTCTGTGTCGGTGAAGCAGCGAGAAAAACTACATTCGAACATGCCTCGCAAGAAAAGGGGATGCCGTGGAGCACTGAGGTGATTATGTTCACTTCTGAGCGAACAATCGTTGCTTAAGTGTTGGCATCCTTTCTTTTATCTACAGTTTAAAGACGTTATGAATAGCGCGAAACGTAGACATCTTATTGACAAAAAAGCATACGTGAACGGGACATGTTCGCGTAGAAATGAATAAAGCCACACGAGAACGCCACTGTTTATTTCTTCATGGGTGAATGAACGTGTCTTGTGGTCAAGTTCGCTGCTTCCTTAGTATTGTTACGTGAATGACGAGTCGATATACTGTAGTCTGATTACTATTTACACTGTGTATTTACAAAAGCGATCGCAGCGCTGGCCTGTTCCACTCAGAGTTCTATAGAAGAGAAAGGTTCTCCTTGTCTTCATCTAGCGCATACAGACATGGTTCAAAACGCAGGCAATATGCATGTAATATGCATATGTTCCACATATTATGCATTGTAATATGCATAATATGTGGAACAGATGAAGGCGACGAGGTGATAGGAGCGGTTTTATAAGTTACAGGATCAGCCCCACGGAGGACTCGGTAGGAACCTGTGTATTAAGACGAGAGTTTTTCCCATGCTTAAAGGTATTGTTAATTGTGATCTTCAGAATGTAACATAAATGCGATGGGAAGTTGCAAAAATCGCCTTATTGTTTAGCACAGCGAAAATATGCTCAAACATGAGCGAATGTACATACCTACTTTTTAACACTGTCCCCAGGGTAGTAGTCTCGCCCCGCCGCGGCGGTCTAGTAGCTATAAGGTACTCGGCTACTGACCCGCAGGTCGCGGGATCGAATCCCGGCTGCGGCGGCTGCATTTCCGATGGAGGCGGAAATGTTGTAGGCCCGTGTGATCAGATTTGGGTGCACGTTAAAGAACCCCAGGTGGTCGAAATTTCCGGAGCCCTCCACTACGGCGTCTCTCATATTCATATGGTGGTTCGGGGACGTTAAACCTAACATATCAATCAATCAGGGTAGTAGTCTCCATTCAGTTGAAAGCACGTTTGCCATTCCATGATTAAGGTAACTTGTTGGTTCTCCCAACGTAATTTTCCCTTCAGCATCCAACCATGTGCGCACTGATGAGGGGGGGGGGGGCTGCAAAATCTGTCCTATCAACGCCTCCTCTATTTTATAAATGCCAGCCAGATGCACCCATTATAGCTGTTCACCACCCTCTCCTCTAGCCCCTTCCCGCTCTCTCTCATCGCGTAGCGTTCAAATCTGCTTTGCGGTCATGCGTGAGAGTAGCCCTTTATGCAGTGCCTCATGACGAAAATCATATGAATTCATTTTTTTTATTCAGTTGTGTACAGATACGTTGGGTGGCGTCTCGCATTCCTCAACTTCACAATAATGGCAGTCACGCTGGCTTCGTGAAATATACGGTGCTTTGAGATAGCATTTTGCCGTTGGTGGCGCTATGCGGGCAACCAATGGCGCAACGTCACTGCAACGTTTCTGCATACGCTGCTCTGTGACGCGGCGGCGGCATTGTCTCAAGCCAGAAAAAAAGCAGCATGATGGAGTGAATCTGACAGACGTACGATATTGGTGTTGGAAACACGTTTATTGCATCTTCGGGTGAAATCACTCGGATGCACCTGTGACGCGAGCAGCGTGACCCCTGATACTGCGCCGCATCACGACCACTCTCTGAATTAAGACGAACCAACGGCTCTCGTTGAGAAGCGCGCGTTTACACTGGCATTGAAATAAAGAAGGCGTTGGTCCTATACATTGGCTTCGTATGAAGGCGAGGGGGGGGGGGGTTCGGGGGGGGGGCCTCCAACGAATTTTTGCCCTCCTTGATGAAGAACCAAACCGCACACCCACCTATGCACTTAACGACTCAAAGTCATCGACGAACACGACGTCAGTGAACGACAAACACAAATCGGAGATGATCACTAATAGCGTATTCGGTTAGGCATTTAGCGCTCTAGAGCGCCCTGAAAAGTGGCCGCGCGTTAGGTTGGTAGAATTCGAGTGCTTGGAATACCTTCGGTTGGTTCTTTCGGAGCCTCACATTCCGACTCGGAGTGCTGCCTACCGCTCTGATTTCGAAGTGAGAGCGTGGCGTGATCTGTCCAGGAGCACAGAGTTTCCTAAAGTTAACTAGAGGGGACTCTGGCGTTGCGATCCTTCAGCGACCATGGGAATAATGGGTTAATACACGAATTTACCTAGTTTTTGTAACTGGGGGCAGCTAATCGTACTTGCAGCTTCGTTTAATGCTGGTTTTGGTTTTGTTCTGAAGGAAAGAACGAACCCTCTTGAACTTCGTGACTCAATTCGAAATAGTAAGCCTAGAAAAATAAGGTGATGAAGCGCAACCGCTAAACATTTGTTAATTTTTGTTTCGTGAAGAAAACAACTCCAAGCCACACGAACACACACGGAGCCGAAATCAGGCCAGAAGTACGAAGATTAGACAAATACGTGTATGTACTACCCATCATTCCCATGCTCGCTGAAGCGCCGTGCGTTGCGGCTCACTAGCGCCAGAGTTCTCTCTAGTGTATATTAGGTAACTCTATGGCCGGGAAGACAGTTTACCTGACTCAAACTGGCAACCATGTAGCTTCCGGCTTGTGAGAGCGCGAGAGCACATTTCGAGCATTTCGAAAGGGGACATCGCTGTGTGTTGTTCATGGCATTTTTGAGAGTGTATGGGGAGTTGACATGTGCTCTGTGTTGCTCTGAGATCACCGTTGTATTCGGTTGGTACTCTGCCTCTCACACTGTGCTTGCAAGCTACCTCGGCCTCTGTTGACTATGGGCCAGAGGACCAGAGCGGCAAACCAAACACGCCATAAAATAACTATATTTGTTGGCAAAATGCAAATAATACCAAAACAACGTGACCTGCTACTGGAAAGTTCTAAAAACGACTCTGCGAAAAAAGAGGCCAAAGTCCACTTATTTATAAACTGAACTGGCAACTCTGTTGTACAAGTAAAACAAAGAAACAAACTGTACAAACAAACAAACAACAAACAAACACATGGCAGAGTCAGTCGAATGCTTACAGTCTTTCGCCGACTCGACATTGGTATTTAGAGTATCCTTCCATTTTTTTTTATCTTAAAGAAGAAGCTAGTAGTTTAGGCAATGCATAGCCAAAGCCTGTGGTTGAGTGTCCCTTTAGATCACCTCAAGTACGACCCAAGAACAAACACGCTCTCACTGCTACGAATGCACCAGTAGTCGCGTTGATCTGGTATTGCTGAGTCAGCCGAACGAAAAAGAACACACGAGAAAATAATCATTCGCTTCAATATGGATCTGCCACGTGCAGCATTGCAGGTGTTCCGTGAGATTGGTCTATACGTGCCCTGCATGTTGTCGTCAAATGGTGCTTGAAGACTGATTGTTGACCCCATTTCCTTCTTTCTTCTGTCTTTTTCTTTTCGTTCGGTAATGGCATGGTAACGGTAATGGGAGCGTAGCTATGAGTGCACAAAACTTTAGGGCCGGCCGGTGAAAGTTGACATTGTTGGTCCGACCTAGACCTCATCATAGAAAGTGGTAGCTATTAATTAAGAGGCATCCGCTGTAACGAGCTCGTCGCATACCGTATTGTTGCTTACATAACAAACCAGAAAGCTAATCTAGAATTCCTTCCCGAATGGACATTCATTGCATAAACGTTACACTTATTCAAGAAAAGTATCTTTCATATCTCTCTCTCTTTTAATGCTAATAGCATGTTCGGGATAGTTTGCTTTTGGTAGATATGCCCTCAGATGATACGTATGCTAATAAGTGACTGCGTTGAGCAGTTTTTACATTCCACCATGATTCATCAATTGTAGGGTCCTTCATAAAGTGCTAAAAAACAAGGTCGGCACTGTTCAGCACAAATGGGCAGAGCAACGGTACTGCAGTAATTAGAGACGGTGGTCGAAACAGACGCTCTGAAATACTTCTCAATCTCTCCCGCGACATTTTTGCGTTGATCCTTACGATCTGTTTGGAAATAACTTGTTAACTACAACTGAAGCCACAAAACGTCGAAATAGAAAAAAAAGCAGAGCAGCAGAAACAAAGAGGAAAGCAGAGACGAGGCTCTCACAACTGAAGTTTATTTCGAAAAAGAAAACATTCTTCCTAATCCTAAGTCTGTACAACGCATGCGCAGATAACAAACCAAAAAACCAGCTAATCTAAGCCGATTACCTCTGTGTTAGAAAGAAACATTCTTTCCTGGTGAGAACTAGCTCGAAAATTTACGATCCTTGGGTATTTTTATGGATGAGATTTGAGGAGGTGGCGCACCGATAAAGCGCCAGCTACTCTTTATCCCTTAAAAGCGTCTAATGAGCAAGTTCCCGCAAGTTTCAAGTCTCCACCCGTAGAAAGTCCACAGCAAAGACAGTATACAATTTAGCATAACAGTTAAACATAAAATTTCCAAACAACTGATTTAACAACCACATATATACATACATATACGATGATGTTAACAAAACGAAGCGAACCCAGTGCGTATGGTCGAACAGTCACATAATTGTCTACTGAACAGTCGTCAGACAACAATCAACAGTCTCATAAATGCGCACTGCAACATAAACAAAAACTGAATTGCACTAATATAGATCAAAAATGCCACTTTCTTCCAAGAAAGCGTTTACCGCTTTTACGGTGAACTTCGGTACACCTCTTGTTGGTCACGGGCTCAAAAGCTTCCTTAAACTAAAGAGTCTGCGATCTAAAGTCAGTAAGAACGATTTGTGCCTTCGTCTGCAAATCCACACTAACGTTCGGAAGTTTCAGCGCGGATAATTTTGTGTAAAAGATGTTTGGTGTAGGCCGTGCACAATCTTAATCGATGGATGAGGGTTTGCACATTTTTGTCTAGGGATAAAGACATTTGAAATTTAATTAGTGGATCTATATGATATAAATCACAGCTTTTGGAGTTTTGGTCAAACCACGTAGCTTTACAAATATTGAGAGAACTTGTCTTTAAAATTTAGCTCAATTTATTTTTTAATTGAAATAGAAACCAAAGCCTCTTGGTGATGTGCTTGCCATGCTGCTTCATAAGTTGCTGTGTTGCCAGGTATGTCGCGATGTCCTGGTATTCACTGCAACATTATTTTGGGGTGCTTTTGGTTTGCCTTTGTGAGATTTTAAGTGTTTAATGAATCAGGCTGTCATTTATTATTTTGGCTTTTGTGCTGTGGAGTGATATTATTGCCGCGTGTGAATCGCTGAAAATTACGCATTTTTGAGTATCTCTTACAGAATTGATCTATTTTTTAGCGCTTAGATTAGCGAACAGTTAAGCTGTTGAAGACGATGTCACGTGATATAACTTGAATTAATCTTGTACATTGAAGTGTGGTACAATAAACGCTGAAGTTTAAAATGTTCTTACACTGGATTCATCTCCGTACTTCATTCCTTGAGTACTTCATCCTTGAGTGCTTCATTCAGTCCTGAACTCAATGTGGCAGCAACATTCTCCTGTGCTGAACTTGAAAGCATCGTACTGTTTAGTTTGCATGTTTTCTTTTTAATCGAATAATTTGGCTCACACTCAGTGTGAGAGTAACCAGTGTGCTACTGTCTCTTACAAGGTTATTATTTGCGAGGAGGGTGGAGGGGTAGTAAAAGAGGAACAATTTCTTCATTTAGGAATAAAAACCTAATAATTATTTATTCGTTTCCAACCGCCGTGGAGGAAACTGTGGCTAATAGTCAGTCGCTTGACAGACAAGCAACGTCACAGAAGCCTGCAGCCAGATTTGCAATACAGCCAGTGGTAGCACTCGTATTACGAATACAAAAGATTCATAAATTTATACGCTTTCATGTGAAACCGTTAATAAATAAAATATTACTACTATTTATCGTGTGCGCTTCAAGGATTGGTGTAAGCTTTACGCAGCATTTATAATATATTGTGCGTAGCTCTATACTCCACTTATAAAGTAAAGTTAGAAGGGTTGAAAATGTGTATATTTTCAGCAAAATATTAGCTGCGTGCGCATGACTCTTTTCCACTGTTCTTTGTAATGAGTAGCGAATAAACTTGTGTTTTTATCCTGATTTGATAACTTATGAAAAAGTCTTAAAATTTACTTTCACTTTAAATTTCCTTTGTTTGAATGCCTGATCAATTTTATATAGATAATGATTAACCGTGTGGGCTGAACTTGTTTTCAACAATAAATGGGAAGTATGGGTATTATACGGTACGTTAAAAATGGTTCGAACAAGCTTTTTGCGCAGTGCATGCATTCGATTTCTATATGTGCTCGTCCCCGAAGCGATAAACAATGAACAACTTTATAATAATATGCATGGCTTGATGCACTTCATTTTAAAAATAATATAAGGCCATGTGTCGTGCCAAACCACGCGGTATAAATTGCATGAGAGCAATTCAATGGGCCCATTGCAACGCATATTTTGTGTGACGGTTACTCGCAGCAATGCTTACTATTTTGATTGTTTTTGGTGTACAAACAACGGCGATGAGAATGCAGTTCTTTTATTTTGGCCTGAAAATGACGCTTTGTATCTTGTTTGTGTTAATTTTTAAAATGTTTGGTGCTGACAATTCTTGAGGAGTATTTATACCAGCGTTGGTTTTGTTCTGAAAGCTACCAAGTTCAGGTGACGGGGAAGAAAGAAGGCTAGCGCCGTCAGCACCCGTATTTTGCGCCCATGTATAGATAATTACTGGGCCGTTTACATACATTACTCAAAGAAACGGGTCCAGAGTACTGCCTTGAGGAACGCCGCTACTGATTTCTTTTAAACCTGAGCGGCAATTTTCAATTTGTACATATCGATAGCGTTGTAGTGAAGATCTCCCGATATTTGCACAGTATACTCGAATACCATGTTTCAAACTATTGAAATAATTTACAATGATAAGTGCAGTCAAACGTTTGAGTGAGACCACTGTAAAAACCGAATACAAGGTCCCGTTTTTCGTTTTGTTATTGTTTTTTTGAACTTTTGATAGAATGATTCATCTTTATTGAATTAGGCCTCATTGGCAGTATTTTTTTCAGACCCTTATTGACTTGTATAGAAAAGATCATGCTAACTAAAATGTTTAGGTATTTCTATAAGTATTTTTTCTCAAACTCTTCGGATAATAAAGGTAACATGAAAATCTCTTTATATTTCTTTGAGTCGTGCACAAAAAATGTTTGGCATATTACTTAAATTAGGATAATGCAGTTTCTGATTTCGAAATATTATGCACAAATTGATGTGCACAGCTGCCTCACTGCACGCTGCTGTTGTATAAGGTAACCTGTGCTACGGAACACATTAACATATTTTAGCTTGTCAGGCTTCGAATAGCTAGGCAGGTTGTAGTTATTTAGAGTGAATTCATAGTTTCTACAAATCGTGTGTTCACAGCTGTTTATACAAAGACATGATTCAGTGTTGAATCCCAGCCACATTACCACAGCGCAGGATGCCAGTTTCGCTATTTGAGGATATTTTGTTTAAACAATAATGATGCATAGCGCCTATCGTGTAGCGCCTATTGTTCTTTTCTGCGTCATGCAGATAAAGTGCTTCAGTAGAAGAGTTGATAGGGGGCCTAGTTGGAATATAGATTCATTAAGACAACTTGGCAGTGCAAATAAACGGGACAAAGAAGGCACACAAACAAGCGCAGACTGACACTTTGATTTACTCGTGGCAGAAATATATGCAACAAAATACTAGAGGAAAGCAGGGTTAGGAGAAGGACCGACACCACGGGCTCAAACAGCGTGCACGCCCATCATGACGCGAGTAGCGGAAGTCTTTTCACGGGCAAAGCTCCTTAAAGCGCCACCCGTTCGTCCCTCGTCGTAGTCCTAGTGTGTAACCAGTCTTACGCTTTGACCTGCAAGGTGGTGCCAGTGGTAGATTTCTCCTGTGAGTTGCTGAGCAATAAAAAATTCGCAGCGTGCGCGTTAACTAAAAGCCGAATTCTCCTGTCTCTCATTTCCCATTAGCAGTCATTGGCATGTACATTGAGCACTATCTGACAAGAAAGGGTTGCTACGTTTTACTTGCTGGGCGTAACCTCCTCGGTTTTGGAAAGGTTTAGCGAGCGTTGGGCCGAAGTGCCATTAATACAGAGAACTAGTATATACCATGAACTCAAGGTGGTTAAAAATGGGAAGTAGACACGAAGCGTAAGCCGTAAGAAAGTGTGCGTGTGCCACCTATCATTTAGTCCTTGGAATGTCCGCTGGATGGCGGTGCTTCTATATGCGGAATATATGATGCAAAGATGCCAGATGGTCGTACTTGGAGTGTTGACCAGATGGAGGAACGAGCACAGACAGATGCATGGACGGACGCACGGATGGCTGCACGGACGGATGGACGGGTGGACGGACGCAGGGGCGGATGCATGGACGAACACAGGGACGGACGCGTGGATGGACGCGCGGACGCACGAACAGACTCACGCACGGACGGGCGGATGGACGCACGGATGGTCACACGGACGGACGCATGGACGTATGGAAGCCAGAACGAATGGACGGACGAATGCTTCGCCCCACTCTCCATCATTCACCCCGTGGATATGCTGCCATTTTTTTAAAGAAAGAACACTGGTATTAGGGGGTAGTAGTTCACCGTCTATATGAGGAAAAGATATTTTGGGGGTTTTGGCTCTGGTTATTTTCCCCTCCTCACCTAGTCGCGCTTCGATCGTCGGCGGGCGTTGATGCCTGTGGCAATGGGTTTTCGCCACTTTTTGTTCCAACTTCCGCGACCCACGTAATTTGACCATGGGCAGCCTGTGCTAGTCGTTTGCCTACTCGTCCGTGTTTTACTTCGCGCAGTTTTTTGCTACGAATACGTACCATGTGGCTCTCGCCTAGATCCTACGAGTTAGCAAGGAAGAAACTTCGAATGCGGAAGCCTTCAGTTTGTGATTGACGCAAAGCTGGATGACCCAGTCACGGTGTGGGCGGAGGAAACCTGCTTCATTGATTGTGAATATGCGAGCGTTTGTCGCTCAGCTGCCTCAACATCGAAATCTCGCGTGTAACGTCACACCCTTTGGCGAAAAAACTGCGTTCCGCACTCGGCGCCTTGGCTTAGAGCGCGGTGTATACACCGTGGCTTAGAGCAGCACTGGCTAACACTAACTGTGATTACAAATAGACAAATTTCCTATGGAGTGAACGTAGGCATGCTTTTCATGTTAGCATAACCGGTAGAAAGTGAACACTTAATTGGCAGGTTGTCGTTTGTCATCACACCCACGGAAGAAATTATTTTTCTCAATTCCTCTCAATTTGTGTCATATTTGCAAAGCTAACTTTTATTCATTGGAAAATGTGCTACTAAGAAGCAAGCACTTCAAAAAAAATTGGCAGATCTCACGTACAAAGGGAATCGTTCATATGCAAAGCACGAATGAGAAATGTTGATATGTCATTTTAAAATCAGCACAACGTTACGAGCTGGAGGTAAATGATGCCATACATGACTTCCGTGTCATGATTATCTGTGTGGATGTGTCGTTTACCTTTATCATGTATTCATGCACGTGATACCAAGTTTAGTATATGTGGAGCTAGCGAAACGGCCACGAGCACGCTATGAGCGTGGTATGTTGTCATGTCACTACATGACACGTTTATCAGGAATATTACGTTTGCACCGGTCATATATTTCATCATCCATTGACTTCATGAAACACCAAATTTGGTATATGTGAAGCTAGCAAGCCGGCTGCGAACGCATCATGAAGGGCCCATTATATTCCAACGTAGCGTTGACGTGCGCGCACGCTGGGCACAGCGGCGCTACGTTAGTAAAACGTGAGCACTTATAGTCTAACGCCAGACGTGACCAGCGTCCGGAAACCAGCGCGAAATGCGACATGCTGCATTTCTCGCCGATGCGTTACCCAGCTACACTGCGTCTCCCTCTTTACATGGCGGAAGGATGCCGGATGCATAGAGTTTCCCAATATACAATAGAGGGAACTCTGGCGCTAGTGTCTATGGGAGCTGTAACACATGGCGCTTCAGCAAGCGTGGGAATGATGGGTAGTACACGCATTTGTCGAATCTTCGTACCTTCTGGCCTGCTTTTGGCTCCGTGTGTGGTCGTGTGGCTTGGAGCTCTTTTCTCACGAAACAAAAATCAGCAAATGTTCAGCGATTGCGCTTCACCGCCTTATTTTTTTCGAATTACCTATCCAGATTGGGTCACGAAGTTCAAAAGGGTTCAATATTTCTTTCAAAACGAAAACCGTAACACAGCAATAAACGAAGCCGCAAGTACGATTCGCCGCCCGCAAGTACGAAGACTAGGCAAATAGTGTGTGCTACCCATCATTCCCATGATCGCTGAACGATCGCAGCGCCAGAGTGCCCTCTAGTTAATTTTAGGCAACTCTATGGCCGGACGTGCTGAAACGCGCATACGTCAAAGCGACGCAGCGCGGCGCGCATGCACCTGCTAGTATATGGCGGGACTGGCGCCTGGCGTGTCAATCCTGGCATGGCGCGACGAAATGAACGCCGGCGAGCACGCACACCTCGTAACGACGAAATGTATTGGCGTCCTGACTGTGGCATGTAGTCATGTTTTCACATGACACGCATCTCATGATTATCATGTTTGCACCAGTCACATACCTTCGTCATCCATTGGTGGTGCGAAATACCGAGTTTGGTACATGTGAAGCTAGCGAAAGGTTCGCGATCACATAATGAGCGTAGCATGTAGCCATGTTGTTAGTGACACGCATCTCATGTTTATCATGCCTGCACCACTATCATACCTTCGTCATCCATTCACGTCTCGTAATGCAAAATTTGGTATAAGGGAAGCTTGTGAAACTACCGCCATCGCATCATGAGGGTGTAATGTAGTCGTGCTATAAAATGACACACACCTCATGATTATCATGTTTGCACCGGTCACATACCTTCGTCATTCGTTCACGTAGCATAATACCAAATTTGGGATATGTGGCACTAGAAAAAACGGCCACGAGCGCATCATGAGCGTGGAACGTAGTCATGTTGTTACATAACACGTATGTCATGATTTCTATGTTAGGGTTTGTCGCTTGTGTTCGCCATTCAACATGTCATACCATACCAGTTTTGCAACATGCCATGTGAACGAAACCACCGCAAGAGCTGCAGGACCATGAAATGTAAATCATGACGTTAATGAGATACATATCGTAATTTTCATGTTACATCGAGTCAAATATGTTCTTCATACAGTCATGTTATGCCATACAAAGTTTGGTATTGATACCATTATCGAAACGGCCAGAAGAGCTAGAAGTCATAGGTAGATAGATAGATAGATAGATAGATAGATAGATAGATAGATAGATAGATAGATAGATATAGATAGATAGATAGATAGATAGATAGATAGATAGATAGATAGATAGATAGATAGATAGATAGATAGATAGATTTGTGCAGAAAAAGAACGCGTGAGTCCACGCAAAACAGAGCGCCAATACATTTTGACCTGCTTCGCAGAACAACAATTTTCGCGGTTCGTGCGACCTGGCCAAAGTTTTGGTTGCATTTGCCTAAAGGGTCAGAAGTAGATCTGAAAGCCTTAATATTATTTGTCTCGGGATAAATCACGCGGAATTCACACTTTTTTTTTTCAGAAAGAAGTGTTGCACGACTCAGAGAAATGGGGGTGGCTTAATAGATCGGTTAAACGCGCATAGAGTACGCAGATTCGACTACTCTAGCAGTGTGCTACCGTAGATTTTGAATTGGGCGTCGTGTCCCAGTGATATCTATTCGGCCTTGTTGTATATTTCAAGTTGGTATGTTATATGCGAAGCATTTCTTTGCGAACTTCGGCGACTTTGAGCCTATCTATCTATCTATCTATCTATCTATCTATCTATCTATCTATCTATCTATCTATCTATCTATCTATCTATCTATCTATCTATCTATCTATCTATCTATCTATCTATCTATCTATCTATCTATCTATCTATCTATCTATCTATCTATCTATCTTTGTAGCCACCTAGAATTTTCACCTTTCCTGGCCATTTCAATAATGGTATCGATATCAAACTTGATATGGCATAAAATGATTGTATGAAGAACATATTTGACTAGTCATAACGTGAAAATCATGACATGTATGTCCTGATTGTCGTGATTCATATTTCATGCTATTGCAGCTCTTACGGTGGTTTCGTTCACATGACATGTTGCAAAACCTGTATTGTGTGACATTATTGCACGGTGAGCACAAGCGACAGACCCTAACATGAAAATCATGACATGTGTGTCATGTAACAACATGGCTACATGCCACGCTCATGAACTCGCGGCCGTTTCACTAGCCTCACATATACCGAATTTGGTATTACGGTATATGAATGGATGATGAAGGCATGTGACTGGTGCAAACATGATAATCATGAGATGTGTGTCATGTAGCAACATGACTACATGCTACGTTCATGATGCGCTCGCTGCCGTTTCGGTAGCTTCACATGTACCGAACTCGGTATTACGAGACGCGAACGGACGACATAGATATATGACACATCCAAACATGATAATCACATCATGCGTTTCATGTAACAACATGACTACATGCAACACTCATGATGCCCTCGTGGCCATTTCTCTAGCTTCATATACGCCAACTATGGTATTACGTGACCCCAATGAATGGCCAAGGTATGTGACTGGTGCAAACATGATAATCATGAGATGCATGGCATGGGAGAACATGACTACATGCCACAGTCAAGGTGCCAATACATTGACATGGCTACGTTGACATCACAATTGTGACATCGGCTACGTTGACACAACGAATGTAAAGAAAAAAATTGGCAGCGTCCCAGCAGGAACCGAAATGGAGCTTTCTGCGTGGCAACCAACTATTCTACCACACAACCACTCCAGGTCTCGCAACGGCTTTTCAGATAGACCGTAATATTCCTGAAACATCCATTGAGAATGCAACGATGGCTATCCAGTTTTATAAACGTTACATATGTACTCCTACGATACGGCCCTCACGTCGGTTAATGTGAACTGTAGTTAAGCGCAAATAAGCGCAATGAACTGAAAGTGATTGAGACTTTATATCAACCAAGTAACGGCGCCAACAGACATTGGTAATTTTATTTTTAGATCATTGCATCACCACGAAGTGAATGACGATGAGTGGGCGAGAGTATAGGACGTAAGGTCCATGACATCTACGTTGAAGTCGCGGACTAGCATAAATAACGGACGGACGAACACGTGGGTATACACATGGATGCAGAGAGGTAGGGTCAATGGACAGACAGAGAGGCGGACGGACAGATGCGTGGACGGACAAATGGACAGACGGACGCCGTGGGTGGTCTTGTCTTGGGCTGTCGTATAGTTGACTACACACAAAGTCGGTTGCTTACGCAATGTATTCATAATTTGTTGTGCAGGTGTTCAATTACGGTTTGTGTTTTGTGGGGCGCGATGGGTGCCAAATAGATCGGCCCTAAAGAGCTTCGCCGCTTAAAGATGGCATCAGCAGCGTTGACCCAAGGAACGCATAGAATAATTATCATGGTCCCAGCAGGAATCAAACACCCACAATCTACGTGGCAATCAAGTATTCTATACCACAGAGCTGGCCCGCTATGTCTCGGAACTGTTTTTCAAGTAGCCCGTAATGTTCGTGAAACGTCAATTGTGGATGCAAATCTGGCTATTCAAACAGTACATACATACTTCTATCGTACAGCCGTCACGCTGAGATAACGGCAATTGTAGTGAAAAGCCATTCTGTCTATAACACGTTTGTCTTTAGCAGTGTCTAGGACCGCCATCCTCGCTGGCGCAAGCGCTACATACCAGTTCACCGCTTCTCATCATTGCTGGTGACTTTGATGTGGATGTTTCAGAACACAACCAGACCTGGTCCACAAAATACACGAAAGACGTTTTCTATGAAAACAGAGCCTCCCAACATCTCGTGCCCATGACGAGAAACGAGGTGACATGGATAACTTCTTGATAACGGACGCCAATAATTTCAAGCGACTAAACTATACGCCATACTCTCATCGCCGTATTAGGCCCCTCATCGCCGTATTAACGGGCTATTATAATAACCACTACACTTCTGCTGACAGTGCTTACATTTCACAGTGATTCGCCCCAAGATTAGGTGGTGTCAACAGTCTACTGGACGCGTATTCATGACCCATCGGTATATGGACGTCGCAGATAAGTCACAGATGTACGCTTTTTCACGATGTGTGCCCACGTAACCACCATAACGTGCTAATGAAACATTTCAGCCTACCACAGTTCATGTCGGTAGTGCGTGTAATACGTGTTGCTAACGTCCGTCCCTCAACACACTTCGCAACATCTCAATTCTCAAAGTACGTGAAATCTTCCCATTTTTTTCTTTCTGTCGGGATTAAACCCAAGTTTCAGTCTGCGCTTGTTTGTGTACCTTTTTTGTCCTGTTTGTCTGCGCTGCCAAGTTGTCATAATGAAGTCACTCCGGTGGTCCGGTGGTCACTGCAGTAAGTTTAGACAAGGTGTGGAAAACAATGCCGTCGTCTGCTTTGGTCTTTCGTGATCTAAAAGAAAACGTCGAATGATGTAGGGCTGTTGCCGAAGCATAGTCATTGGCTGTTGTTCCGTCGTTGTTTTAGACCCTTCTATGTCCACAGCCGTGTTTCCATTTATTAAGGCGAGAGACTTGGAAGCCATATCAAACGCGAAAGTTGGCCGTCGGCTTCCAACAGCGCCAGGGACAAGTGGTGCGAAAAATCATCGGCACGAGATGACATCACCATATGACGCCACGATTACGTCACAGGTGACGTCACGTGACATCATGTCACATGATGACTTACTCTCATCACATCGTGACGTTGTCGAAGGTTTGTCGATCACGGAAACAATGCGAAACCAGAAAAGGCGCCTTCATTCTTGGAGGCCGTGCGAAACAACGTTAAGTGCGCAAGCTTTTCAAAGGGTGCCGCCGAGGTATCATGAAAACATCATTGATGAGAAAAAAGAAGATGAATTTCGCCTTCGGCTTGTCTTAAGTTATTGCATAGAGAAGCCGTCGTGATTCTTCCTTTATTTCTTTGTTCTCTCTTTTTTTCTATCCTTTTTCTTCTTCCTTTCTCCCTTTGCTTCTTCTTTTTTTCTTTCGTCTTCATTTTTCTTTTGTGCACGGCATATTTAACGGTGCACCCTACTCCCGATCACACACCGTCAAAAACACGTACGCTCGAAGCCCCGTTGGCAGGTTGGGGGGGGGGGGGGGTCAGTGGGCAAATGTTTTTTTTTTGTCCCAAGCACTCCCGAGCACAGTGGCTAAAATGAAGAAGGTAGGAAGTGACGATGCCACTAAATGGTGATACCGTGACGTCTGGAATAAAGGGCTCTCGTTAAGATAAGTATTTGACTTGATTGATGGGCACTCGAGGCCAATTACATTTTAACACCGTCACTGGAGAGAAAACAAAGGAATGTATTATGCAGTAACGATATGTGTCCAGTACGTTCGATAAAAAGTAAACGAGATTAAGGAGGAACCCCCAGTATTATGAATGAAAAAGTTACTGTTTCGCTTAAGGGCGAAGCAATGGGTGTGATAGCAATAAGTTGGGATGTCACATGAAGTAGAGCTAACAGTGTTCAATTCAGTGAGTGAAGCGTCTTCGTGCTGTTCATTGCTTCAACGAAAACTGTTTAGCGAGAATACATTTGGTACCAACAGCTATAACCCTCTCTTTGTTTACTGAAATGTTGTCACAAATACTTGGCGACGGCTACTTCTTCTACTTTATTGTTACTAAATAAGAAGCTTACAAAATAAAATAATATATAGAGGTATATATACAATCCTACACCGGTAAGTCCAAATGTTGTCGTTTCGTCACAGCAAACACATAGTCATAATGCAGACTTTCAGTCTAGTGCGCTCAATAATGATCAAAAATGTTTGTCTTCCAGAAAACGTTGGATACTTTTCAACGCTTTTCGGTTTATTACAAATGGCACTGGACCGCCTGCTGATCGCTGTCAAGACAGGACTTGCGCGACCGCGTTCAGCTGGTCGAACTACTTTATATTGCTGCCGAAGCCACGTAGTCCTCCCACCGTGACCCCGCGATAGGCCTTTCGCGCAACGAAAGAACCAACGTGTTTCTTCTTTGGCTGAGTCGTGGTCGACGGCCGCCCTCACACGCTTCACTCGACCATAACACATCAGATGCGCGAAGCAAAGGCGCTGCCACTGAAACTTATATGGGACCTCACAGCGACGTCGACACCAGCAGCAAAATGCGCGCGGAGTGTTGGTATGATTGATATCGATATCAAAGGTCAAACATCAGGCAGACCTGACGTGATCTTTTTGATCACCCCATTAACGGAAGATCGCGCTTTTCTACTGAGTACCCCATCCAATCTAATTTGAAATTCAGAGTAAATCCTTTCTAGTTACCACAAACATTGCGCCTGAACAAAGAACAGAAAGATGATACAAAATGCAAAGCAATTTTTATATTTTGAGTACAATAGCGGTCCCAGGGAAAACGCACGTGAGGGTCTAAGCGAAAGGTCGTCCACATCAAAAAAAAAAAAAAAAGTCACCAGTGAAAAGCGCCGGAGTCACCGATAACACTTAGGCAGCTAAGCACAGCCCTCACGGGAAGCTTTTTTTTTTCCTCGTTTTTAAGCGTCCGATAAGCGCATTACAACCTCCCGCGGAGTTATATTTTTTGTGCTTCCTCATTTTCCCGTGGCGAGTGGGGCTCATTAGTACGGCTTCTCGAGTTAAGCACGGAGGACGCGTACGGAGACAAAGCGGCCACGCGTGGAAAGGTGCTGAAAAGACGGCTCTCAAATCCCGCGGGAGAGTAAGTGGATGGGCCGAGGGTTAAGTAGTGCGCGCCTAATGCACCTCTATACAAAACTTCATATCGCTTCTGATGCCACAAAAAGGCTAAACAAATGCATGCAGTTTGTGCAATGCATTTTAGCCGTTTCTCAGTGCAAGCATGTCGAATTTATTATACAACTAAATAATAATTACTCACAAATATGAATATTTAAGACTGTGCTCCTAGTGACAGTTGGCTAAACTAGTTAGGCCTGTGCCGCGCGGGCACTCACCACTGCATAATCTGATAGGCTAACCCAGCTTGTTGATGCACTCCTGATCGTCGCTTCAAGCATTTTGTTATTTTGGATTATCTGTCCTAACGTCATGGTAGTAATAATTAGGAGACATAAAAGATAAGAAAAATTACGAATATTGAATAAAAAATATTCACAAATATTATGTACGTATATACAACATGGGACGTATAAAGCATGAACGCTGTTATTGACATAGTTCAGTTCCTGCAGAGTGGTCATAATACGGATAAAATTCGTACAAAAATTTTTTATGAACTTGCGCAAACCTAGTAATCCTAGAAAGAATGTCACTTTGATCGCCGTTGTATTGTTTAAGTTAAGCAGCAAGAATTAATGGGAAGTAAAATACGTAACGGGCCATTACGACACTTAGGAACTCTAATACAGCGCCAGCCATCATTTCAGTTGGATACTAGACTTCGTCTCGTTGCCAATAACAGGTGAATAAGTTTCAATTAGGCGCTCACTTGAAGAAGCACATTGAATGAGACGGACGGACAGGAGTTAACGCGACAAATCTCGACTGAGAAGTCTTTTATTCCATGCCTTGTTTACGCTCATGTCGAGTACAATGTACGTGTATTTCGACAGCTCCAGTCATTGGCTTACTAAGAACAGGCGCAGGCACGAAAGTTCGCCTTTT
Source organism: Rhipicephalus annulatus (assembly GCA_013436015.1). Taxonomy (NCBI): domain Eukaryota; kingdom Metazoa; phylum Arthropoda; class Arachnida; order Ixodida; family Ixodidae; genus Rhipicephalus; species Rhipicephalus annulatus. The sequence goes on along the minus strand of WOVY01013867.1, from coordinate 73,702 downwards.
TGTGAATGAAACCGTAAGATCTATATGAAACACGCCAAGTCCGCGGCACAAATGTCAGCACCGACTGGACCCGTCAGGACTTTTCGACTTCGACCCCCGTCTGGGCACTCTCGACTGGATTCAATGGTACTTTGCTGGCTGTGGATTGGAGTTGCTTTAACTAAGTCTTTTGCTTTTTAAATCAGTGTAAACTATGGTGCCTGCGATCACGCCTAAAGGGCCACACCTTCCCGCTTTCCAGACACCAGGACTGTGTCCGCGGAGGCTGAATCCAAACCCATTACCTACTCTGCAATACTGCAGCATCATAGGATGGCACGTAGAGAGTACCCACCATCACATTCGAAGCTCAAGAAAGATGACAGTGCCATATATACTTGAAAGACTTCAGATCAACACTTACATAAAGGGTTTACTGATGCAGAGACTGTGCTCAACAATACACGAATATCTTTGCCCGAATGGCGGCGCACCTGACACCTTGGCCCACCTAATCTTCTCGTGCTGGTACAATGCTCATGTAGACCAATCGCCGTCGCTGAATACCCGTGACGCCGATCAAGCAAACGAATGCATTCTGGAAACGTGGGAGGACAAGCTCGCCTCGAAAGACCTGAACCAACAATGACGTCTCGTCGCCGGAACCAAGGAGGCATGCAGTGAAGGCCGGAAAGATCCGGAAATGAGGAGACCTCCCACATAGAGTAAAAGCTGCCCTTGAACCTTTTATTGTTTCGAACAATAAGCGTTTGTTCCTCCGCCTGCTGCAGGGAGTCATCGCGGCGACGAGAAAACGATCCAACATGTTCTGTGCCACTGTCTTCGCTACAGTGCGCACAGGTTGTCTCTATGCGGCCGTGTTGGACCATCTTGATGATAGGCCCCTATCGGAACATACAGTCTCCCTACGCCGACATAGACTTTCGTCTCTATGGAAGTTTATCGAGGCTTTCTTGAAAACTTTTCTTCTTTCTTTTTTTCCACGACTGTGCGCGCCTGTTCATGCGTGCCTCTTATCCCCACTTTTCATAATTCTTTCCTAATTTCCTTCCTCCTATTGCAGGGTAGCCATCCAGACGCAATTGTACTTAACCCCCTGCCCTTCCCTCCTGTATATCTCTCTCTCTCTCTCTTTCTGTTGCAGTTAGTAAAGAAATCGGCTGATCCAACGTACCTTGGGAAATCAATGTTATGCGAAGCGTGCGGATGCAAGGTGAATTTGTTTTATTTTTTTACTGAGCGAAATGTTATGAAGTGGCACTCAATATATCTACACATCCACGCACACACATACGTTAAACAGCCGCATATGTTTTATATTAGCGCTTGTTTGCAGTTGCCTAACGATGCCAATAGGAACACAGTCATTAGCAGCACCATGCAGAACCGATAAGCTGATTTGAAGCGCTGCCGTTCGCGCTGGGGCATTCGAGGATGGTAGCCCTCAACATTACTACACAAATAAACCTCAGTAGATGGCGCTTAATGGCAATAGACGTTAACACGACATTTAGGCTGTATAACAAGTGCAGATATGCATTCTTTATAAAATTTGATAGCCTGTACTGCAACCAGAATGGACGTTTCAGGAACATTAGATTATCACGCAGAATGCTAGGGCGGTATTTCTGCTGGGACACTGGCATTTATTCTTGAACATTCGTCGGAACAATGCTGCATATGTCAGCTTTCTCTTAACGCTCCAGCGTCAAAATTACGCATGTCTTTTCTCGGCGTTTTAGGGTAGATATAAAATGTCTACCACCTGTGGCACATATCCGCATACCGGTGGCACCTACGCGCCCCAAGGTATGTGCCACTGTTGTTTGGAAAGAGTTTGAGGACGTACGCGACAAGATTGTGGCATTATTTATGTATAGATAGATAGATAGATAGATAGATAGATAGATAGATAGATAGATAGATAGATAGATAGATAGATAGATAGATAGATAGATAGATAGATAGATAGATAGATAGATAGATAGATAGATAGATAGATAGATAGATAGATAGATAGATAGATAGATAGATAGATAGATAGATAGATAGATAGATAGATAGATAGATAGATAGATAGGAGACTCGCGTGAATAGCTGAGCGAGACATTATTGCATTGAACGCATTAGAAAATCCGTAATTTCGTTTCCAAGAGCGCTAAAAGCACTTCTTCTCTAAAAAAGCCGCTGTCGCCCGGATATATATATCATCACGCGGTATGTGAACTTGTAAATACGGAGAAGACCAAATAAACTTCACAAGTCAACTTCATTAGGCTGAACTGTGAACTCATTTCATTAGCATCGCATTGTTACCCCAACCCTGTGCACTATACGTGGGCTGAACTAATCGCGTAATGGTGGTTAGTTAGCCAGTTTAGGATCACAGCGATCATGAAACACGGGGGCGCTGACGTTCGAAAATCAGCGCCCGGCTGTGTCGACAACTCGTATCGCTTTTCACTGTTCGCGTGTCACTCATGTATTACATTGAAGAGTTATGCGCACGAAAGCGAGCGAAAGTGAATGTTTTTTTTTTTGCGGGGGTTGCAGACGGGTCCTGGGGAAATTTCGTGTATTATTTCGGGTAATAAAAGTTAAGTAATAACGACAATTACGATGACGACCACAACAACAATGACAGCAACAATAAGAGAAACAAATGATTAACAACGTGTTTGTGGGAAGAAGAGAAAAAAAAGAACGCCCAAACACAAGAGTTATTCTTCAAAACAAGAGCAAATAGTGTGTTTATGTTTACCATATGTTTCGTAGAAATTGTGGAGGCCTAATGCGCAAAGTGTTATAACCACCGTCAGGACTGAAATTCTTTTCGCGGCTGTGAACCCAACAAAACGCTTTGGACGCGTTCCAAGCAAGGATTTGCCGTCGAGACGGGCTGTCAAGCATGAACAAGGGTGTCCCAGAACCGGTTCGGCGCTAAGAAAACGCACGAGCAATGAAAGGTCATTGCGACCCGACCCCATCCAAGGCATTTTAGGCAAACAAGGAGGCGACTGGGCCATTTTCGAGGCCACAGTCGATTTGGAAAGACCTGAACCAGCGCGGTATTTGCTCTTTGGGCTGGAAGCTAAAACAAAACTGGTTGCAGCTGAACCTTTCGAGGAGAAGCGAAGTCTCGAAGGTTTTCAGTTGTTAAGCAGTAACTACTAGCAAACTACGAGGGATTGGTCGAACACTCCTCATTAAGCCTCTCTCCATAGCATCGGCTAAGTGGAGTGGCATGTTGGACGATAAGCTGCCAGGCACCTGCATTGTCTTACCTGACGATAGTTATAGCGCGAGAACAAAACGACGACACAGAGACAAGAAGGACACGAGCGCTCGTGTCCTTCGTGTCCTTCTTGTCTCTGTGTCGTCGTTTTGTTCTCGCGCTATAACTATCGTCATGTCATACCAACTAGCCCAAGCTGCCACACTTCTAAGTTACATTGTCCTACCTGCACGCAGACAGGCAAGTTTAGCATGTACACCAGAAGCAGGGCTTTTCAAACATCACCCTACTTGCCAGCAAAAGTCTTGGAACTCCGATCATCTAGGATCATCGGACGTGCGCAAAATGTCGGTGTCGGGTGCGAAACGTGGGTGTTGTACATTCGTGACTACATGTGGGCATCGTTTAGAATGTGCCTTCTCCGCGTGCATTGTGCGGTGTCTTTCCCCGCCTTCATGGATGGATCACCGAGACCATTGAGCGCCGATGGTCATGGCTCAAGCTGCGGACTGTGTGCCCAGGGTTGGCAAAGTGGCGCTATATATAAGCGGGGGACCTATTGCATATTTTCAATTCTTCAGTTCAGTTCTGCAGTTCTCCGATGAACTCCTCATCACATGATCACCTCCTTTCGACTTATCAGTTACTAACCATGTAAATGAATCTTTGTCTTTCTGATGAGCACCTTACCTGACTTGTAGGACAATGGGTTCTATACAGTAACCCGCTACCAGAATGAGACGCGTGGCACCCGGAGTCGAACAAAAGAAAGCACTTGACAAGTGCGTCAGCTTCTCACCTTTCTTGTTAGCAGAAAGAAAGAAGTAAAATTCCTCTCAATGCCTATTGGCACATGGTTGACTCGATCACAAATGTGATGTTCATACATGACCTGTAGAATATTTTTAATGATAGTGTGTACACGTGTGCTTGAGGCTACATGTGCCTAAAGAATTGTCCGTTTGAAATAAACGCCACTTGAAAGTGACACATTATTAGCCCCGTTGTACGTATCTTTTGATTTCAGTGTGTCAGTTTTTGAAAAACTCTCTAGACATGAACCAACTCGCTAAAATCAAGATATTGTTGCAAATACGACGCCTCAACATAAAACTTTCGACTTCCACTACTTTCTCTAAAACCAAAATCTCGATGAAATCTAATTCCTACGACAATGCATGTGTACACGGGACACACAAATAAATAATAATGTTTAATTACACCTACATCAGAATGCACATTCGGTTGTTATAACATCTGTACTATGGATAGGATTGATACAGCACCTTTTTGCCTTTTTTTTGCTTCTCTGTCTCGAATACAAATACACATTCGTCATTTTCTTCACTCCATGCGAGTTCATGGCCTGAAGGACCCGAATAAAGTTTTTTCCATTCCAGAAATAAACTGCATGTGTCCTGCAGTTTTATTGCGTGCGTTTGCGTCAGTAGACAAACAATAATGACAAATATGCAGCACTTTCACACGCGTCGTCTATTTTCGAATGATGTCCTATCGGTTTAAGTCGTGCCGGCATCGATTATGAGACAACAGTCACCTAAAGTGGATCGAAACAAACAAAGAAAAGTGCTCGTGACTTGAAATGGCGCCATAGAGGCATAAAAACGCAAAAGTTGAGCGAAATGAAAAATCTCAGCGTCCCAATATGTCCGCTTCTTCTCTACAATAAAGTATAGTAAAGCTCGCTTTTCACATCTCTTTCGGTTCTTATTACGATTGGAGCTGCTTGCTCACCATTTCCCGTCCGCCCCACTTCCGCCCTCACCCGGAAGGCGTTCCGAGTGAGAACTGTCAGCGTGCAGTCCCACGGGCTCGACAGCGATTTGAATCCCAGGGGGCACCACAGTCGTGATCGATGCCAGCCGAGCCAGCGGAAAGTGCCCTGCAGAGAACTTTTAGTGGAGACAAATTGAGATTGAAAGCCAGCTGCGCCTCCCACCAGACGTGTACGACCGGCACGACAGCCGTTGCCCGTGCAAATCTTGTTAGCCGTGCGTGCGGAGCGAGATTTAACCGTGACCATGTGACGTATATCGCGCGTCGCGTCGCCTACGAGACTAGTTATGCGGCGCCCCCGCCTTCGCACAAAATACCGCCTCGCATGCCTGCGGCGCGCAAGGTGAAGTGGCATTCGGAAGTTTTTGAGCGCCTCTCACCACGTGTCGTGCGACTTCATCTGCCTTATCGCCCTTTTTCTCCTTATTTTTTTTTCACGTCACTTGAACTTATGAATGTTTCGGGAGACCCAAACACTGTCCATCAATCGCTGCGAAGGTGTGAAGTTACGACGCACCGCAAGAGTTACGCAGTCGGTCGTGAAAATGGTGCCTGTCGCCACGGGTTAAGAGATCCGACGTACTTTCATAGAATAAGCAAATCAATTGAAACACTTTTACGGTCCGAATTTGATTGATCCATGTGACTTGTTTCATTCATCAGCCGTATCATCATGTATACGTGATCAGCGACCATGTTTATATAATTTCATGCCTGATCATACGGCATTTCGCCCCGCCGCGGTGGTCTAGTGGCTAAGTTACTCGGCTGCTGACCCGCAGGTCGCGGGATCAAATCCCGGCTGCGGCGACTACATTTCTTATGGAGGCGGAAATGTTGTAGGCCTGTGTGCTCATATTTGGGTGCACGTTAAAGAACCCCAGCTCGTCGAAATTTCCGGAGCCCTCCGCTACGGCGTCTCTCATAATCATATGGTGGTTTTGGGACCTTAAACCGCACATACCTATCAATCAATACGGCCTTTCATCAAACCCTTCATTATAAATAAGCAAATATGTATGCCGTAAACATATGGTTAAGCCCTCCCTAATTAGCACAAACGCCTGATTGTGCTACACGCACTATAGACGTTCTTGAGCAGGACTATAGCACACTTAACACCCTTTTTTTTTCTTGCGCTCATTATTGCACAACACTGTCTATATGGCTCCGTGATGATTGTTGTGCATCTGTTTGCGTTATCGAATGCCTATTCAAAGGCAATTTTTTTCACAGTGCCTAACCTTACTTTTTAAACTCTGCGTTGTTTTTAAGGTCGGGCAACATGTATTGTCATTTAGGGCTAAAATCTGGGATAGTAGCAAGACGCTCGAAAGCTGCCTGAAAGCCCTTACATGGCAGTAATAGCTTGGTGCACAACATACGAGTGTCATTTAGAGTATTCGTGAGTACGCGTTATGATGAGTTACTCGCGAAACTTCCGCGAACGCTATTAATATTCTTCAATGTCGTCGAAAAATTACGTCTCCGTCTACTATGACCGAAATGTTGGCCCTCGAGCACTGAGAACCTTATTTCATTCAAGAGGCTGCAACGACAACTAACGAGAAGGGATCAACTCCGCGTGAAAATCATCATAAATACAAGCAATGCTCATACTTGGCTAACCAGTCCTCAACGTTTTCATAAACTTCACCGTGGAAGGTCTCGGGAATCTCAGACTGCTCATAAGTCAGCTGGAAAGCACCTCTAGTTGCCATTTCTCCAGACAGAGGATGTTGCTGGAGAAGTTCCAGCAGAATTGTCTCGAGGCTAAGGCCTCGCTGTAGGCGACTGTAGCGGTGTACAGGAATATCCACTGCAGGAACGGGTTTCGGCATCGCAATTGAAGTCCTGGGTCACGGAGTAGTCCCAAGCATCAGTCATAAAGTCCATCACCTACTCCAATGTCGCAACGCGGAAACAGGACCCAATGCTTCGCTTCGGCGAAAACAACAAGGCTTTATTCTTTCGCAAGAACACAAGAGCGGACGCCCAAGGTCGTCTTTTTCGGAACGCCAGAAGTTTCCGCTCGTGCGATCTGCAGCAGTGCTGCCGGATATGTGTTTAGAAAAAGTGGTTAACGATTTAGAGTACTTAGTACTCTACTATGGGAGAGCTGAAAGCCGTCCCGTGTATAGACCCTTGATGACACGCGGTTTCGTCTACGAATGTTACTGAATAGCATCGGTGGGCAAAAAAGAGCGTTAGAATATAGCCCACTGACTTTCTGCACTTTTTTGCCTCGTTTGGCAAATATATATTCAAAAAAATGTTCGTTTGAGCTAAATAAAAGGCACAAGACATTGTCTTTGACAACACGCACGTTCTTTTTGTCTGAAAAACTATTAGGAGACTTTCCTTACCCTCTAAAAAACGTGAAAACGTCCTTTCAGTTTCGACGTTATGAGCTGGAAAGTGAGGTGACCGGAAGCTTTTTGGGGGGCACAACGCTTGCAATCTTGAAACCGTATATTATTCGTGACAATATTCATACTGTGAATCAGGGGATAGAGGAATGCGCGGAATATAGTCAACCTTTATACATAGCATTCATAGAGTACGAAAAGGCGTTTGATTCGATCGAAACGTCAATGATGCAGGCACTACGAAATAAGGGCATCGACGAACTTTACATTAGCATACTAGAAGAAATTTACAGTCAATCCAGAGCCACCATAGTGCTCCATAAAGAAAGGGGCAGAATATCAATGAAGAAGGGTGTAAGGCAGGGAGACGCAACCTCTCCAATGCTGTTCACCGAGTGTTTAGAGGAGGTTGTCAGGTCCTTAGTTTGGGAAGAGTTAGGAACAACAGGTAATGGAGCGTATCTTAGTAACCTGCGATCCGTTGATGACATTGCACCGATGAGTAACTCAGGGTACGAATTACAGCTCATGATTACTGAACTGGACGTGGGAAGCTGATGAGAAGGTCTATGAATGCATAAATATAAAGTAATGTGCAACAGTCTCGGCAGAAAAGAGCGCTTTGCGATAAGTGGAGAGATGCGGGAAGTTGTAGAGGAATATGCCTGTGATAATATGGAGTTTCGCGGGTTAGGATATGCCAGAACAAAACAGTGCGCTGTACGGTGGCCACTTGTGAGACAACCTGTTTGTGTGTGTGTTTTTTTTCTCCAATTTTCGCGCAGTGTGGGGGTGAACGGTGTGTGTGTGTGCCGTGTGGTGGCTAAGAGTACTGCGATCTGGGATGCGTCATGGCTCGAGAAGGCGTGGCAGTGCGTGAGCTGTGCGCGGGCATCGGAAGAATTTAGGGCTCTCTCCTTCGCTGGACGTCCGGTTCATGCGAGAAGCAGTAGGCTTACTTCCTGTTGCCTCGGCGTAATAGAAGCACTCCCGCCTGTTCCACCGCGAGAAGAAGATCAAGCCAGGGAGCCAGCGGGAGGCCAGGCCAAGCCTTGCCGCTTTCTGCTGACGGCCGCACTGAGCATTCAAACATGCACACGTGGGGCCAAGCAGTTTCTGTGTTCTCGGAACTGCTAGATCAACGGCCACGCTTCTACGCGATCACGTCACTTACCGAGCTACAGCGTCAGGCACTCGACGACTTCGACTCGGCGACCTCGTCGTCGATTTTGAACTGTACGAGAATGTTTCGACTCTCGCGCGTAGCAGATGGGATGTGGGCTTTAACTGCATTCGCCTACTCTGTTAAGTCTTTCTTGTGTGTAAATACCTTCTACGTGTGCTTTTGCACCTGCATGATGCGTCGTTCTTTCCCGCGCAAATCTTGAATCCAAACATTACATCTCAATGTCTACTTAGGACAGGTAGTAACTACGGAGCCGGAACATGAGAGTGAAACAACTAGAAGATTAAGGACGGGGTGGATCACATTCGCAAGCGTTCGCAAATCATGAATGGTGATCTGCCACTGTCTTCGAAGCGGGAGGTATATAATAGCTGAGTTTTGCCGGTATATACTTACCTAGGGAGCAGAAACCTGGAGACTCACAAAGAGGGTTCCGCTTAAATTGAGGATGGCGCAGCGAGTGATGGAAAGGAAAATGATAGGCGTAACTTTAAGAGACAAGTAGAGAGCAGACTGGATTGGAGAGCAAGCCGGGATTATGAATATCATAGTTGAAATTAAGAAGAAGAAATTGACATGGGCCGGGCGCGTACGCGTAGGCAGGGTAACCGCTGGTCATTAAGAGTAACTGATTGGGTTCCCAAAGAAGGTGAACACACAAGGGGAAGACACGGAAACTTAGAAGTGTGGCAGCTTGGGAAGGTTGGTATGACCTGACGAAAGTTATAGCGCGAGAACAGAACGACGACAAAGAGACAAGGTCCTTCGCGTCCTTCTTGTCTCTTTGTCGTCGTTCTGTTCTCGCACTATAACTATCGTCAGGAGACGGGAAGTTAGGTGGGTCAATGAGATTAAAAGGTTCGCAGGTATAACGTGGCAGCAGAAAGCACAAGATTGCCGATCGGCGGATCATGGGAGAGGCCTTTTCCGAAACGGCAGTGGGCGTGGTCAGACTGATGATGATGCTGATGCTGATGATGATGATTGAATTCAGTCATTCGAAGTTTGAAACAGGAAATTTTTGGACATTAAGAGACGACAGATGACAAGCTTCTTCGTGCCGTTTGAACGTCACCTGAGTTTATACGTTGAAGAGAGCATGCCTCCTGGTACTCACTTCATTTTTCTTGCAGTTGAAAACAGTTTGCTTATATGAACACATATGAGGTTGCTTGGTTTTTACGTGCCATAATGGCATGATTAACTCCGGACGAACTTTGACCGCATGGGACTCTGTAGCGTGCGTCATAATAAAAGTGCTTGCTTATTTTTTCTCACTTGGCCCCATCGAAAACGAAGCCGCGCCAACGAAAATCAAACTAGCTCTCTCGAGCTCCACAGCGTGATACATTGCGTACAGACCTGCCATGGCAGACAAATGTTTTTGTTTTTTTTAATGAAGAAGTTTACACTAGCCGTGTACATCTCAAAAACAGCGAAGCTGGGGACTATTAGCGCCCAAACATGGTCTCCTTGGCTGACGCTAAGTCTTTTCTTCACGCAGATAGAGTGGAGTTGAACCGGAGCCTTTCACATTCCTTGAAACAGTGTGCGAACTCCAGCGCCAGAAGCTAACGTGCAAACCTGGCTGTGGGCAATCCCCATCAGAAGCGCTGGCATTTCGTCGCTCGTACTTTGCTCGCGCTACGCCGGGCGAACCGCCAGCGCGACGGCTGCGCAGACTGTCACCGTCGGGTGGTTGTGGCTTGGCGTCCGGAGCTCCTTCACTGATTGATGATTGATATGTGGTGTTTAACGTCCCAAAACCACCATATGATTATGAGAGACGCCGTAGTGGAGGGCTCCGGAAATTTCGACCACCTGGGGTTCTTTAACGTGCGCCCAAATCTGAGCACACGGGCCCACAACATTTCCGCTTCCATCGGAAATGCAGCCGCCGCAGCAGGGATTTGATCCTGCGACCTTCGGGTCAGCAGCCGAGTACCTTAGCCACTAGACCACCGCGGCGGGGCGGCGCTCCTTCGCGCATGCTGGCCTAGGCGAAGTTCAACTCAAGTGGTGCGCAGCTGTGGTTTGGTTATTGCTAAGCAAGAGAACGTTGGGTTTTCGCAGACGGCGGATGTTCTACCTTGAGGTTGAAGAGTTTCGCTCTTAGACAAAATGTTTTCTTTTCGAGACTGGGGAACCTCTTTTGACTTCAGGGGAAGGGGGGGGCACGGGCTCGATGTGTTAACTCTTGGCTACGCCACTGCCTTCCAATGAGGGTGATCAGGTCAACATATTTAATAAAGGTTAGAATGGAAGCCAAGTGTAGATGAAAACAATGTTCGGATCGAGAAACGCGCTTTTGAGCTACATGCTTCTCGGAACTCTGAGCAAGAGCATACATTTAACTCCGAAAGGCACCACCTTTTGAGTGACCCACGCATCATCAAACGATGTTATTATTTTTTTTTACATCGGGGCAGTAATACCGCACTAAGCACTGTGGGGAGTGTGCCCTTGTAGAGAGACCTGTAACACATGTTTCCTTTGCATTCGGTTCTAGCAATGAACTTTAACAATGTGCTTGATTGGGCAGGTTGGTGCTGTATGGTAGACTAAGAAAGTGCTTAACAGCGCAAACGACAGGAGGGGATAGAAGAGACGAGAACAGAGCGCTCTGTTTTCGTCTCTTCCGTTCCCTCCTGTCGTTTGCGCTGATAAGCACTTTCTTAGTCTAGCGGTTCTAGCCCAATAACTCTTGTTCTGGTTCAAAGAAAAGGCGCTTTACGTCATTAAAAAGAGGCATGCACTATTAGACGTGACATGTGTTTACTCATTAGCTAATTGCCTTTCAGTTGATTACAAAATTCGGTGGCAGACTTCTCATATTCGTGAAACGAAACAGACCACCATGCCCTGCATTTTACTTTCGTTATCAATAAAGCCCACTACCTTTCTTAACTGGCCTTTCAACAGTCTATCAACATAACATTGCTGCAGTCCGTCGATTGATCACCGAAGCCTGCATCAAAAACCTGCGTGGCGAAACACCGCTGAAACCTTCGGAAACCTTCGTGCGTAGGTACACCCCTTTCCCACCTTCTATTTTTTTTGTTTTCGTGTGCAGTGGCCAACGATGTACCGGCTAAGTCATTTTCACATTGAAGTAGGTTAAGAACATCGTGATTATGCCATTTTGACGTCATCAAAACCTCCGTGTTTGAGTGCCAGTAATTTAAGGACTAGCGCTGATGACGGCACGCGCAAAAAAACTATCAGTAGTGGATCTATTCATGTAAGTTGGAAGCTTTAAAGGGGCGCACGCCTTATCTGAACAACTGGAACAATAACGGAAAGCGATCCCAACAGTTAACAACTGTCGGTGCTGGGTGCCTGTGCCAACTTCGCAGTGCTTGGAAGTAGGCAGGAAAAAAATGTTGCGTAACTCGAAATCGCAATAGTTTAACATGCACTCTTTCTGTGCAGACATGTGTTCAAGAGCCTCGTCGCTTTCTCATCAGAAAACGGGGATGTGAAAGCAAGCTTCTAAGATGCTGGTTTACGCAAGCAGGCAGCATGTCGTTCCAGCTACTGTGTTTCACAATTACACCAGTTTGTCCACCTGCCTTTCCAATTTTTCTACCCTGCAACTGGATTTGCAACAGGATTTGATTCAGAGCGTTCCATTCCGTGCTCATTCCTCGGCGACGGCAGTGGGGAGGAACCAAGGCGCAGCCAATGGAATAACTCTGTAGGTCTCCAGCAAACAACGGGAGCAGACATACATACGCAAGCGCTAGAACACGCGCCGGGGTTGGCATCGCACTGCGGTGAATTCGAGAAAGAAACAAAAAAGAGGAACGCAGGAAAGGAGGAGAGGATAGTGCGCAATCGCGAATAGAACATAAGGTAAAGAGAAAGCAATAGCAGCAGCCGGACTGTGCGCGTATGTGTGCGTGCGTTTGGCTGCAAGCAAATTTGGCGCGCAGCGCTCAGTCCGAGTGTGCCGCGGCCGGCGCGTGTTTGCACAGCGGGTTCCCTCCCGGCCGGCCTTCGCTTACGGTGGCTCCCACCGCACCGGCGGTGGCGAATCTGCTCGGCAGCTCCCTGCAGTCTTGCAGCACGATTTCTCCGCGGGGTGCGAGCGGAACGAGCAAGAGTCCCCGTCGTACAGAGCGCCCGGCTGCGCACACGAGTAGACCGGGGCCCAGCAGTCCGGCATGGCTGTGCAGCTCAGTGCAGGTCCGGCAGCTCGAGCCAGCCTCTCTCGAGGACTCTGCAGCAGTCCTCTCCCTCACTGTCGCTCTCTCCCACGGCTCCTGTGCAAGCACGGACCAATTCTTTTCCTGCCCAAGACAGGCACTTGTTTTTTCAGCTGGCGTCTACGCAACCGCTATAGGGTCGCGTTCGCGCGTGGCTGCACTGGCCGCCTTGTTCTTTTGAAGACACACAAAAAAGGAAGGGAAAGCTGCGGGTCTCGCGAAGCATTCAGTTCCCGCGGGCGCACATTCACGTATTCGAGATCCGCAGGATTGTTTGCATTTTGATGTTCAACATTGAAAACGGCGTGTCAGATTCAATGTTACGTTTGAACGGATAATCTATGCCTCGAAAGAAGCGATGGCCTCTTCCATGCGCTCTCTCTGGGGACATGTATATAAGCCTGCGTCTCGGTCGTCTGCGAGACGTCTCAGCAGTTATGACCATAGGCCTAAATCCCTTCGAGCATTACTCGTGTAAAGTTTCCGACAGCTCTCACTTCAGTACACAACTTGAACCTGCTTCAGCTTGCGTGCGTGAACACGCAATAACAATAATTGTTGAATAAGCACTGGGACACCAGTGCGCGAGATGTACTTGAACGCAAGTCTTCTTTTCTTCTGTTTGCCGGGTGACTACGGTAGTATAATGTTATAGTTTACTAGCGGCAGATAACTTAACGTTGCTACGGGTGATTGTGCGAGACCAAATGTTTTGTAAAGGCAAGTCCTGAGTACTGTGAGCAAGTGTGATCAAGAACCAGGCATTCTAGAGAAACGTTGCTGGAGTTGCCAAGATGGATAAAGTTGGATGGTATATATACTGAATGATTCTTTAAAAAAGCTTGGTTGTTTGGCTCCTCAAAAGCTTGGCACAACCCACTCCGGGAGATAGGCGATGAATTGGATG
>WOVY01013867.1:0-55000 GCA_013436015.1 Rhipicephalus annulatus | reverse complement strand
GAGCACGTTTTTTTTAATGACGGACCTCAGAGCAGGCATAGCTATTCCCATTTTAACAATTTTAGAATGCCCCGAGTTAAAGTTTAGTAAGGGCTTTTCGAGCGTGGCATGTATGCCCAGCATATGTGGTTAGGTTCACGGTGCAGTTTTAATCTAGAAACTGGATTTCGTCATCCTTCGGAAGTTCAACTGTAAAGTTAAAATCCACATTCATATTGATTAAACACCTTTGAAACTTCGTTAACACTTTTTTCCAGGGATTTTGGCCTGATGAACACTAGAAAGTCATCTACGTAACGAACAATTTTTGTTGCTAAGCACCCAGAATTTTTTGCCACTCGCATGTCAAACCTTCCGAGAAAAATGTTGCTCAGAATAGGAGCAACTCTGAAACCTATGCATACTCCTGTTTTTTGAAGATATAGCTGCCCATATCATTCAACAAATTCGACCTTGAATAAAACGACAGGAATGGTAAAAAGGTGCCAACAGACACTACACAATCACTCGTGAACCTTTGCTCGTCAATGTCTTCCATAATACACAACTTGACATTCTTCATAAGTTCATCAAACGGCATCGAATATTAAAAGTCCTGTAAATCTACACTAAATAACTGGCAGATCCCACATACAGTGAGAATCAATGATATGCGAAGCACGAATGAGGAAGGTTGAAATGCCACTTTAAAATCACCGCAACGTTACGAGGTGGAGGTAAATCACGCCGTACACTACTTCCATGTCATGATTATCATGTTTGAATGTGTTGTTTACCTGCGTCATCTATTCCCGTCACGTGATGCCAAATTTATTATATGGGGAGATATCGAAACAGCCACGAGCACGCTATGAGCGCGGTATGTTGTCATGTTCTTACATGAAGCGTCTCATGATTATCATTTTTGCACCAATCATATACCTTGGTCATCCATTGACGTCACATAACACAAAGTTTGGTATATGTGGAGCTAGCGAAACGGCCTTGAATGCATCATGAAGAACCCAATATACTCCAACGTAACGTTGACGCACGCGCACACTGGGCACAGTGACGCTGCGTCATGTGCTCGTCATATAGTCATGTTATGCCATACCAAGTTTGGTATCGAGACCATTATCGAAACGGCCAGGAGAGCTAGTCGTAGGCGAATAGATAGATAGATAGATAGATAGATAGATAGATAGATAGATAGATAGATAGATAGATAGATAGATAGATAGATAGATAGATAGATAGATAGATAGATAGATAGATAGATAGATAGACAGACAGACAGACAGACAGACAGACAGACAGACAGACAGACAGACAGACAGACAGACAGACAGACAGACAGACAGACAGACAGACAGACAGACAGACAGACAGACAGACAGATAGATAGATAGATAGATAGATAGATAGATAGATAGATAGATAGATAGATAGATAGATAGATAGATAGATAGATAGATAGATAGATAGATAGATAGATAGATAGATAGATAGATAGATAGATAGATAGATAGATAGATACGCTCAAAGTCGCCGATGTTCCCTAAGAAATGCTTCGCATTTAAAAACTGCAGTCACTCGAGTTCGACCCTTTTAGAAAACTCACCAGTGCATGTGAATTCGCTATGCTGAGCGGGTCACAGATAGATAGTTCTATAGATGTGCTTGCATAAAGGTAGACACGTCTCGTTGTCATCTGCCTCATTCGGTGATGATTGCACGAAAAGGAATGTCTGTTTTGCGGGTTTTCGCCACGAACAAAATTTCCAAGTGAGGGTTTCTTGACCTTTTAACGGCTTTGGCGAGTTTCTCAAGGTTGCTTTTTTCTAGCAAGGCCAAGGCTTTTTGCTTTACTTTTCCGGAGTTGCTGGCTAAAAAAATTGAAGTTTTTTACCACTGCTTTCAGTACTTTTTGTGAGAAAATTTGTTGTGCTGCTACAACGAAAATTCCTTCCTTATCAGCGGTCATTAGGTGCCATTGGTTATCTACTGCGCACTTGTCTTTAGGTCTTTCAGACGTGGAAAATGTTTTTGGTTACCTGGCGATCTTGTGAACACTTCTACCGCTTCTGTGATGAACCGCATGCGTTCGGTCTCCTTCACACACCACGAGACATACCTCGACAGCGCAAGCTTTTCCGCGGGGCTCACCACAGGTTCCTCGCAAAACATCGGCCCTAGCTTTAAAATTGTGTTATGCTCCTTCGGGAAGTCGCTATTCCCCAGGAAAAGCGCAGTGGCTTATCTGGCTTTTTCTTTCTTCCGTGTCGTTAACGTAGGCCTTATGTTGTTCCACATCCAATCGGCGAGTTTTCTGGAGGCCTTGTTCCACTCGAGGTACACCCTTTTGTATGACCTATTCACACACTGTGAATCGCACGTAACGCGTAGGCAATCCTTGAAGTGGCACTCCTGTCTCAAGCTCTGTCCAACTTCCTGTTCTAGTGTCCATGTCTGAATGCCCGCCCTTATTCAGTTAAAAGATGAACCAATAACAACTAGCCCAATTATCCGTGCTATTGGTATTACGGGACGTGAAGGAATGCTGAAGGTACAAGACTGGTGCAAGCATGATAACCATGAGATGCGTGTCATGTAGGAACATGACTTTATGCCACGCTCATGCTGCGCTCGCGACCGTTTTGCTAGCTTCACATATACCAAATTTGGTGTTACTCGAGGTCAATGGATGACGAAGGTATATGACTGGTGCAAGCATGATGATGACTACATGGGTGTCATGTAAGAACATGACAATATACCACGCTCAAGTTGCGCTTGCGGCTTTTTCGCTAGCTTCATATATACTAAATTTGGTATTACGTGGCGTGGGTGGACGACAAAGGTAAATAACACGTCCAAACATGATAATCTTGATATGCGTGTAATGTAAAACATGACTACATGCGGTGCTCATAGCGCGCTCGCGGCCGTTTCTCTAGCTCCACATATACAAAATTTCGTATCACATGATGTGAATAGAAGACGAAGGTAAATGACACGTCCAAACATGCTAATCATGACGTTCGTGTGATGTAAAACATGACATGCTACGCTCATAGCATGCTCGTGACCGTTTCGCATGATCGACATAGAACGCCACGTGATGCTAAATTTGGTATCACGTGACGTTGCAGCTAAATTTTGTATCACGTGAAAATGCAGCCGCCGCAGCCGGGATTCGATCTTACGACCTGCGGGATCGAATCGCGGCTGCGTACCTTAGTACCTCAACCACTAGACCACCGGGGCGGGGCCTTGTGGCTCATTGTGCCACAGTGACTTGGAAGACACTGAAACGTGGCATTGTGCTCTTATTCAATGAATTCATCAAACAACTCTGCAGATTAGAGAGCTAGCCTGTAAGCTGGAAAACAAGCAGCGTGGTGGAGGGGCCTCGGAATCACTTCTTTTTCATTAGCCTTTTAGATGCGGAGCATCTAATACTCGAGGCTTGTAGTGCGGCGCCGTCCGCAAGCTTCCTCCTCCTTCTTCCACCATCTGTGCATCCCTTCCTCCTCTACACACCGCGCGCGCTTCACTCCTCCACCATCTGTGCACCCTTCCTCCTCTACACACCGCGTGCGCTTCTCCTCTTCACGAACATTCGCTAGCTGTATAATGTAGCGCGCATGCGCCGTCACGCTTCGAAAACCTCGGCAGCTGACGCGCGCGCATGCGCCGTCGCGCTTCGAGAACATCGGCAGCTGACGCGCGCGCATGCGCCGTTGCGCTTCTCCCCCTTCTCGAACATTCGACAGCTGACAGTGCATGCGCCGTCGCGCTGTATATATACTCAAGGTTGGCGCTCGCTCGCTCAGTTGCCGCTCGTCGGTTGGTTTGTACGGCACGTCGACGTCCAAGGTCGCGGTGAAATGAATTCCAACGAATCCACAAACACAATGATCGACGTCCCTTCGACCAGCGCCGCCCTTTCGCATACGTGTGTACGTGTTCACTCATTTAACACCCCCTCCTACAACCACGTTAACCAATTTAGCCATCGACCCAAGTAAGTCGCAATTTAACACCCCATTTCACAACCACGTTAACCAATTTAGCCATTGACCCAAGTAAGTCACACTTTAACACCCCGTTAACCAATTATATGCTCCGCATCCTCCTCAGTGTTCCCCCGAGGGAAGCTGCGGGCAATTTTTTACGATGTAAACGTTGCACACTGCTAAGCGAAGCAAGCTCCCCAAACGTGAATCTCGTTCGGTGGAATGCAATAAGCTTCGTGACGGTAATTTTGCACTATCGCCCTGCCGCGGTGCTCTAGTGGCTAAGGTACTTGGCTGCTGACCCGCAGGTCGCGGGATCGAATCCCGGCTGTGGCGGC
Organism: Rhipicephalus annulatus; assembly: GCA_013436015.1. Taxonomy (NCBI): domain Eukaryota; kingdom Metazoa; phylum Arthropoda; class Arachnida; order Ixodida; family Ixodidae; genus Rhipicephalus; species Rhipicephalus annulatus. Next base: position 50,661 of record WOVY01013867.1, on the reverse strand, counting down.
TGCATTTCTTATAGGGGCAGAAATATTGTAGGCTGGTTGTAGGCTGAGATTAGGGTGCACGTTAAAATACCCCAGGTGGTCAACATTTCCGGAGTCCTTCACTACGGCGTCTCTCATAATCATATGTAGTTATGGGACGTTAAACCCCATATATCAATCAATCAATCAATTAATCAATCAATTTGGCACTATCACTAACAGCAGCAGCCGTAGCAGTATTTGCTTTTGTTGCTAATTATTCTCAGCTATCTATAGCGCATTCATTTACCGTGATGGGTGAACTATCAATTTATTGTGAGTGGTTTTTGCTTTCATGATTCAAAGGAAAAATGGTGGCACGGCCTTTAAAATTTGACTTATTGTCTGTGTAATGACATTGACAAGTTGCACTGCACTGTGCTTTTTTTATTAATGGTGAAGTAAAACAAGCAGGCACGAGTGACGTTTTGATCTTTGCAAGGAAGCCGCAATGCCGCGAAATTTCCGGTTAAACCACACTACTAATATCTCTCAATAGTGAGGCTCAGACCCTTCAACGAAAAATCTATAGGCCTCCGTTCTGTGGTTATTATTCCCCCTTTGCAAGTCGTTGTTAGTGACACGTTTTCAAGCTATAAGGCCTGCACATACACGTGGTTCTTCGATCAATGAGACGTAATTTGCTGCTTCCATAGTTCGCCACAATTGGGGTTCTCCGAGTGCGTCGATTCAGTAAATATCACGGTACACTGCATGGCCCGGCTTGTGTTTTCGCTGTTTCATCATGTTGCGCATTGCGTGCGCTAGTAACAAATTGGTTGATCGGGCCTGGTGTATACGATGGCGCCTTTCAATTCCCCCGTTTCTACGGTCGGTTGAGGCCGGGCAAGGTTTTTCCGTATAGCCACCCGAAATACAGAATTTTAACGCCAAATCGGAAGGAAAGCGGGATCTTTGAAAGAACAAGTGAAATACTGCACAAACGAAATACTAGAGAGATACAACGGCAGCGGGAACGGCGATGAAACAGCGTCGAGGCCCAGCCTGCCTGGCTGCCTGAGGGCCGCATTTGAAAAGGATGCGTCGATCGAAGCAATATCAGCGAGCAATTCATCGGCTTTCTGCCTCGGCGGTGAAGTCGAAAAATAACAAAAAATAAAGAAAAATCCTCACTGCAACGCCCCGGAGCGAGTCCCAAGCGAACCTATAATGTCGAGGAGGCGAGGGACATGAGGCATCGAAAGCAACAGAAGTGCACGGAGATGATGAAAAAAATGTAAAAATGTTTTTTGTTATTATTTCAACGTATATGTTAGCTTACGGCATGAATTCGTGGGGATGAGACCAGACGAGGAAAAATGTTATTTTTTTTTCTTTCAGCCAAAATGAAACAAAAATGATTGCCATGGAAGCGGGAACGAGTTTTCGTCTTCCTTTGTGTATTTTCTTCTATTTTTTTTTCTGAGCCCGTACTTTCTGCGTCTAGTTTTCGGGGGGAAGTTTGCGTTTATAAGAGCTTCGGATCGGGCCGAGTAACAAGAATGGTTATGTTTGTACGTGAAGATTAAAAAGGGAAAACTGAAAGGTTATAGTAAGAGCAAGGGCTAGCATTACCCCTTCGCTCCCCATTAAGTGAAATTTTGCGCTTGTACGCAAAGTTGAGTAGCCTTTCATGCTTCGCACTGTAGCCATCAATTGTCACTGTCTTAGTGGGCTAATGAATAATGATACACTTGTCGCTTCCTCTTTTGTGTGAGTGAGGGATTTCTTTTTCTTTTTTTAACCAAAATCTCAATAGCCATAGGCACTCAACAATTCCGCTCACCTAGAATAATGGACGGTTCGGCTGAGTACACTAGTTTACTGTTCGCGGTTAGAGCTATCGCCTTAGCCTTTTTCTGAAGACGAAACAAAAGTGCCAGTAAGCTCCCTTAAACATTAAGAGAACAGCCCACACAATCTGAGCAAGTTTACTGCAGCCGGACGTATAGTAAATAACGCGTGGGAACACTTTGCGCCTAAAAATATTGCCACGCGCGTTTCTCGTTTCAGTTTCACTGCATTCGGTTTACGCCCACAAAGACTGCCAGGAATCCTCGGCGCAAACCACACCTCAGTGTTCGAGAAGCTTCTGAATAGTAGTAGGTTGTTTTCTTGTAGGGCCCCTACACAACCTCTAAAACTATAAAAAAGACCAAACAAGTGCGTTATTCTCTCCTGGCGTTTCCCGTCTTTGCGACCCAATTCATAAGTTCGGCATATTGCTCTCGTGACGTCGGGACGGAATAAGCTCTCGATTGGTCGTTATGCGAGTTATATCTGTCATGAATTGTCGCTTACGTTGCTTTGCCTTCATTCTTCCTTGTCTTGCAAGAATATCGTACGCGATAAACTGATTTTAGTTTGTTTTATAGATTTGCGACTGCGTGAGCGCGTAGATGGCAGCGTGTAGTCGAAAAGGTCGAAATTCCCACTATATAATCGCTTGAATTGCTGACATTCCACGTGTTTTATGACGAAATAAGTGGGAGGAGGTTATAGCACTTGTAGAAAGGGTAGTGAGGGCAACAAAGAAACCACTGTCTCACCTTTAAACTCGGTGTTGTTTAGGGACCCTTTGAGATTGCGCGCGAGACGCGAATCGTCAAGCTCATTCCAGGGGAGCTATTCTTGCGGCGTCCAGGACATTTCCACTTCAGCGTCTAGGAGGAGCGCAGCTGCTTCTGTTTCCGGTGTTTCTTTTGCAACGTCATTTTGACGCCACGAAGCTTTCACAGCTCCCGAGACAAATGAGAAAGACGTAATGCGCTTCGCCTCAAGGAATGCTGCCCCCAGAGTTCCACGTTTTAAAGCGCATCTCGGAGGCCGTGCGTGAACTCTAATCGTCTTAGCCCTTGAATCATATAGGTGTAATGCGGCCGCCTACCTGGCGCACTTGGAAGATTGGTACGCATTTCCTGCATCGTTCTTCAAACATCTCAACACGTTCATACGCAAGTTCAGACTTGTAAAATTTGTTTAAGATAGCTGACACTGTGCATTTAATTCTTTTTCTTTCTCTTTACGCTGTGAATTTGTTGGCGAGTTTGGTGCGTCGACGCACTCGAGAGCACCGTGACGTCACTGCTCACCGTTGTTTTTGAATAACTAAACGCGCCCTGCCGAATCGGACGTCTCCGCGAAAGAAGCGTATCGCCGTAGTCTGGCTCCCGCCCCGAACAATGGATGACCCATGTGACGAGTTATTAGGGAGGTACTCCCTGCCCCTAGACTAGTACTATACTCTAGTAAGGGAACAATCCAACGTTTTCTCGCTCTTGTCCCCAGCCTTTTTTGGCAAGCTGTTTCTCGCCCCCGCGGGCCATTGCGTTTAGGCGTGGAGTGATGCCTTGTTGAAGAGGTGTGCACAGGCTACAGCCAGGTGAAATTCATGTTTAGGTGTCGCCTTCCATTGTCAATGTTAGTCGAGACCTGAAAACTAAGTTTAGGTGTATTTGACGCTGAGCGCATGGTTGCGGTAGTCTGCGATGCGATCCAAGCGCGCAGATTTTAGATTTGTGCTGCAAACTACCTTTCCAATGCCAAAGCGGAGCCTCTGGAGATATGAGAGATTATCAGGGTACGTATTCGAAAATTATCAGATGCTTGGCGTCAATTGATGAAGAACGCGTTTTCTTTACATTTTAGGAGTTAGTTGTAGTACGTACTACAACTGCTGAACGATGTGGCCTCCACAGTGTACGTAGTCAAGTTGTCTCCTTAGGTGTCCCCACGTTGCTGCAACTTCGATCACATCGATGTGAAGTGGAGGGTACAGAAAGTGCGCTTGCTGAACTATAAGCCGCTGAAGCGCTTGCAGCGTGTTCCAATCTTGAACGCCGAGGTAAATTCACGCCGGCATGCTGGTGCGCCACACTGAGGCGCTAACTTAGCGGTCTTAGTTTACCGTACTGTAAATACGGAAATGCTGTATGGTCGTTCTCGGCACGCAGCTTTTTAAGCGTTTTTATTCGTGCTAAATGGTCACTGCTTGCGGTAAAGTGTTGAGACAATAATCTTATGGATTAAAACACCGACATGGTGACAACGACGGTACCAAGGGCGGCATGGCACATCAGTATACTTGTCTCCACTGACAACCGACTGGGTCATACTATATTTATTGTACACTCAGCACGCGAGGGCATTACTAAAGAAAGGGGAGATTCGTAAAGAAAACGATATCAAATCAGCAAGGCATACTGAAAAGTAAAAGGTAGCAGTATTAAGTTACTCGTGCATACTCTCAACAGGACGAAGTATGGAAAAAGCAGTGCGTATACATGAAAACCATTGTAACAGCAAGGGGAAAATTATACAAACAATAACAAGGTTATATATGTATATATTCAGAAAAGAGCAATGATTTCACGAAACATATTATTAGCTTGCATATTAAAGCGGTATATGTGTATCATATGCACAGCATTCTAATCAATTTTAAAATGTAGTTGTAAGTGCTCAAAGCGATTTTCTATCGTGTCTATGCCTTCACCTTAAATTTCCGACTGCATTGGCGTGTCCAGGAGAATAATACTTGACACCCATACAAGAATGTTTATGAAAAGTAGCTAGAGTGGTCACTGCATAATGAGCCACAATTTGTAAGGAGCGTGATATCATTTTTGTAGAGGCATTCGAGAATACATGGCTTACATGACACCACGTGAACTGGCTCGTATGTATAAAGACGATGCTGATGAACCTTTCCCACGGCAGCGACTGCAATGAAAGTGACTTAAGCATCCTAACTATTCTTAACAAAGCCCACCAATAGAATAAAAAGTGTTTCAATGCAATGAAGTTGCAGTCCACGCTGCCTTTTTGTGCAACAAAGGAAAGCAGGTCGACATAGTTGCATTCGTGTGCTGTCAGGAACGTAGTAGGCATCAAGAACACCAAATTCAGAGACAATCGCCAGTGCCAGCATCTCCTCAATGACAGCTAACTCAAAATGACGCCATTAGGCAACTTTTGTTACCCGAGTGAACGAGTGGAAAAGTGTCAAAAAAATGTGTTCATGCATATGAGGTGCCCCTTGGAAAGACAGCCATTAAAATTAAAGTTTCAAAACCGCTGTGGTTTCCCTTGTTCACAATTAAGAATTTCAAGACGGCGATTATTTAAGGCCTTGGTGCTAGTTGGCGCTGGTGTAGAGCCCCACATGTAAGGCTCAGATAGCCTACACATGTACCACATGTAAGGTCGTTTGTATAAAGTTTGAAATAGTGAAAATACGAGCTTTCTTGTTAATATTACAGCAGTGGTTTTCCGAACTAATAACTTGGTCGGTGGGCAAGTAAAATAAAGAAGTAGAAAATTTGGCGAGTCTGCACCAAACCTGCACCAACAGGTGTTTTCCGACTTTCAGAAGCAAGACTAATTACTTGCAGTTCCTCTATTGAAAGTGACGATGTGGTAGACCTTGCGCACAACGCAATCGAAGCCAAGTTAAACTGAGCAAAAGGTCGTTGTTGCAATACGTTCAATGTCCGATTTTACAGGGACTACGAAAGTATCCGAAAGCATGAATAATTCTAGTTTTTATTCTGCTCAAGCAGTCAGATCACCACGGACGAAATAGTTTCGGTGCCTCCAAGTATAGACGTATTAGGCATTGTGCTGCACATCAAGGCTCTCCTAAATGCATTTAGGGCTCGCTGCGAACCTCTTAACTATGTGCGAACCACCAGTTGCAAATTTGTATCTCATGATGAGCGCTAGCAATGCCAGCAAAGCATGGATTAAATTATAGCTGTCTCTCATGGAGCGTTTGGAAACGATGGTTAGGCAAACAAAAAGAAAAGCGGACGACTCGTTTGATGTGTTCGCACTTCCCTGATGCATGTGTGCCACTTAACGATGCAAAATCTCCGCCGACAAGCAGTATTTGCTGCCACTTGAAGCCGATCGTATACAGTTGTGTGTAGCACATCGCTAACTCAGTTGGTGCCGTTAATGCCAGGGCGCTTGCTGTGTGCCGTACACTCGCTTTTGTCGTACAGTGTTCTTGGTGCCTACTCTATTCCTGACAGCACATAAATGTGGCGACGACGACCTGCTTTTTTTTTTGTTGCACAAAGAAACAGTGTGAACTGAGGCGCGGTGCCTTTGGGTTCTCGCTTAACAAGAGCATGCAGAACGCTCACAACTGTGCCAGGCCACATGCACTACCGAGCAGTCCCCACTACCAGTCACACTGTAATTAACCAGCTGCCTTCATGACATCAAAAACCTAGGTCCACTTTGTAGTCTAAATATTACCAGAATATTGCCTACCTTTGTGTTCCCCAATCCATTCCGTTGCCTTCATTACCTCTTGGAATTACGGCTATCATTTTTCATTCCATTGCATACCGAGAGGTCCTTAGCTTCTTCTAGAGCTTTTTTTTTTACTTCCAAGGTTTCTCTCAGCATGTTTCTGTTAGTACTGCTACTGTACACAAGTGTTTGTACCCATGGGTATCATCTAAATACAGTTTCAATGAAACACATGGGTAACCGAACCGACAATAGGTAACACATTGTCACAGCCACTTGGCAACCACAGGGACGGGACTTTATTTGCATGTATAAGCAGCAAGAAACCTTGAAACTATGTCCCATAGCTAAGCAGGGTGTCAAGTACCCTTCCTTACACTGTTTATAGGAATACTTCAAAGCGGCTCACACGCTGAGCCAGGAGGCCCCTCTCTGACACACGTACCATCCAGTGGTAATGTATGGTTGCACACCAAAGCTACAAATTGTGGGCTTGTATCTTCCCACTCAACACTTACCAGCAGCTTGTACAACAAGCCCATGATGGAGGCACCTCTCGTGCTCTAGCACACGTACCATCGAGCACACGTACCATGTGTGGCTGCAAACCACACTCGAGCAGGGAAACCACTGTTCATGAGAGTATGCCTGACGTGGACAAGCACCTAACTTTCGCTTCAATAAGTCCTAAGTTAGGCACTTTCTCACCTTGAAGGCTTTTTCTGCTAGCTGCTGTTATCCTTACTGCCATGTGCAGATTCCCGTGCAGACTCTGATTTCTGTCCATAAGCTGCTGTTTTACAACTTCCTTTTGACATTTGGTAGGCCTTGAAATACTTGATGATGGTTGGGGCAGTCTAGATTTTTTTGCAGAACAGAATCTGATTTGAAGCTCGACTTTCTTCTTTGCTTGTTCATCAGATTCATCTGGCTTTTTTTCCTCCTGTCCCCTTGGACAAGCAGAGAGACTGGCTCAAAAAGCTTATTCGCCTTCTTGGACAATTAACATCCTATGACACTATATTGCTGTTTGACAGACTCAGTCCTTGCTTCGAATAATTCTGCACCTGACACTGTCGTGGCTAAATCCAGCTTCGCCATGCTTAGCACTACGTGCAGTGCCTGGCTCGTTTCAGTTGCCGTTTAAGGTGGGCTCTCAGAGTGATTCAGTGCCACGGCGCAGGCAGGGGGCGGCCCATCGGCACGTATGGTTAACGTCTCGACAACAGAGTCTAAAGCTGGACAGCGCTAGCAGCAATGAAACCGTCTCAGGGCACACTGTGGAGCATTCGTGTTATGCTTGCAGGCGTCTGTACGTAAAAGCGACCATGTGCTGTACAGCTGCACCACAAAACAGAATAAAAATACAGTTACAGTGTTTTTTCGAACAACTATCTACTGAAGGCAGGATGGGTACTCACCTGCAGCGTCGTGGAACGCCTGCCGCACGTACTCGGTGGCGAATTTCTGCGCTTCGGTGTGGTGATCCACATACTTTTCCAGTGAAGCCAGGCCAATGCCGCAATCATCGCAACGCATGGCACTTCATGCACGTTCCACTTTGAAGTGCTGCAGCCTGTTTCTCTATTGTAGCAAAACAGCCATTTGGGCTAGTTGGTAGCGGCTCATTATAGAAGATAGAAGTACGTGTCACGGACTGAAGGACGGCGCTTGTGTTGTTGTTCTCTCCTTCAGTGCATTTCACGTACCACGCCCCATCTCTATCTTCCATAATCAGCATGTTTTTTTTTCTTTGCGAAATGGCTACTGCAAATCTCACAATGACGGCTTTGATCACCAGTGACAGCTCGTTCATAGTCAACTTGCACATTTGCGAAGCGGAGTGACCAAGAACGGACATAGCCACGCGAACCCTGTAGATTCTTTGCGGCTTTGTTATCCTTTCAGGCACGGCATAGGGCGAAGCCGATGATACGAGCGCCGATGTAAAAATGGTTAGGGAGAATCTTAATCAACCACGTGACATACTATATGCACTCCATGGCAAGACGGGGAAAATTCAAAACCTACATAGAGAAAAAAAATTGCCCGCAGCTTCCCTCGGGGGAACACTGAGGAGGATGCGGAGCATGTAATTGGTTAACGGGGTGTTAAAGTGCGACTTACTTGGGTCGATGGCTAAATTGGTTAACGTGGTTGTGAAATGGGGTGTTAAATTGCGACTTACTTGGGTCGATGGCTAAATTGGTTAACGTAGTTGTAGGAGGGGGTGTTAAATGAGTGAACACGTACACACGTATGCGAAAGGGCGGCGCTGGTCGAAGGAACGTCGATCATTGCGTTTGTGGATTCGTTGGAATTCATTTCACCGCGACCTTGGACGTCGATGCGCCGTACAAACCAACCGACGAGCGGCAACTGAGCGAGCGAGCGCCGACCTTGAGTATATATACAGCGCGACGGCGCATGCGCTGTCAGCTGTCGAATGTTCTCGAAGGAGAAGCGCGCGCGGCACAGATGGTGGGCGACGGCGCGACGGCGCATGCGCGCGCGTCAGCTGTCGAATGTTCGAGAAGCGGTGCGGACGGCGCGGACGGCGCACTACAAGGCGCGAGCATAAGATGCTTCCGCATCTAAAATAACATCCTCAAAATGATGTCATAGTGTTAGGTCACGTCGGTGACGCAGCAGCGACGCCATTCATTGTTTCCGATGGGAGCCAGACTTCGGCGACAGGCATGTGCCCACGAAGTGGACACCGCGAGAATGGCGCACCAGAGTGTGTGCTACCACAAGTGATAAAGCTGGAAAATTCTATGCGTGTTGTAAAAAGACAGCGCGTCCCAACGATGATCAGTTATTCGATGGCCGGCGCTTTGTTCTCCGATGTCAGTATACATCGCGCATTGCTTGTTGTAGTTGAAGTTTGTTTCCCCACCGCTATTTCGGTCAAACAAAGGATTTCATCTTGGACACGTCGAGTGCTGCCTTCGTTAACGTCACGACCCCGCGACATCTGGCGGAGGGGTTGGGTACCGATCCCATTACCCTGTGAAAATATCTCGGTTCACTCAAAATGAAGAGCAGAAGTTTCGATAATAGATTATCAGCGGCTCTAGAGACTTGGAGAGGAGAACAGGTGCTCATAAGTATAATAATTACATCTTGTGTTTTACATGCCGAAGGCACGCTGCTTTGATGACACACCGTAGTGGAGGGCCCCGAAAACTAGGGCCATCTGGTGTTTTTTAACACGCAGTGGCATCGAACGATGCACGGGTCACAAGCATTACGTCTCCGTCGAAATGCAACTGCCGCGGCCGCGATCGAACCTGCGACCTTGGGGTCAGCAGCCGAGCACACATGCGTTTTTCTGTACATCTAATCATAAAATGAAGCAAACTGTAATCTACTTTTAAAAAATAAGTATGCTACTAATGCATTTTTTATGTGGGAGCCTTTCTTCAATGTCGAGGTCCAGAGTTTAGAATTAGGCTTTACTGACCACACGCCTCTGAAATTTGTTGTACGTAAAATTATGCAAACTACTGAATGGAAGGTGGGAAAGTTATTAAATTGTTATTCCAGAATATGTCAATGTCTATTTCGAATGTCAATGACGTCATGATACAAATGTAGAACGGAGTAGTGCAGGTTTACGAAGAGTAGCAAGGTGCAGGATTACAAAATGAACAAAAAACCAAATTAAGACGTACAAGCAGTGGAAGATAACAAAGTTATTCTCATTCGCAGGACTTCGGGACACCTTTGCTTGGCGCCATCTCTCGGCGACAGCAACGTCGTTCTGCCATAACTAAATGGGAAATGGGTGAGAAAACATTTCTTTTGAAGTGAATTAGTTACCGAAAATGACTCCGGTATCTATACAGCAGAGGCCTACTGGAAGCGTTTGGCTTCCCAAGACGATTGAGCACCACCCATTGGAAATGCATGGAACCACATTGTAAATTATCAAACACTCTAGGAAGCCAGACACGTAGTTTTAGTGTGACGCTGTAAATTTAATGAAATGTTTATTCGAGTTTCTGCTGTGTAGAACCGAAAGTCGTTCTCGATAACTAGCTTTTTGCGTGAGATGTGTTTTTTTTTTGCCTATTTCTCATTCGGTTACGGCAGGTCGCGACTGTAACCGATGAGAGATGGCGCTACGTGAAAATGTCTCCAAATCCGGGTCATGTTGTCGTCCGACAGTGACTTAATCACGCACTGACGTGAGCAAACTTGAAGTTATTGAGGTCTTATGACTCCCGGTCATCCTATCGGAAAAAAATGGTAGTGAAACCACGTCAAAGAAAAAGGCCTGGCAGATTGCTGCACTGTTAGCAATGAATTTTCTATTAGCAGACCAGACGTTAAAAAGAAATGATCAGAGGAAACGATGCCAAATATGCACAATTTCGACATTCGTTTGTACGTGTGCCTAGCCTGATAGTGTACGCCTTTTTCTCTTTACCAAGTTATGTACCAAGGTATATTGTCCTTTATATAGCTGTTACATGAGAAAGGTCAGCGGCATGTCGCGAAAATTCAGAGGTCAGCGAACGCTCGAAAAGGCACAATAGCACACAGAGCTGTCGCGGGTGCAAGACAAAGACTAGGCCATCCCAACAAAAATAATATTAATATAGGTTATGAATTATGCCAGGCATAATGAGTGCCAGAAAAGTACAGGGAGCAGACAGATATGCACTTCATGCGGCGTTATTTGAGTGAATAAAATACTTCAGTTGCTTCGCTTATTGCGGTACGGCTCCGGGAAATATAATTGTCGCGAAAAAGTGAAGATTGGAATAAGCGTGCCTATTCTTATGTATTTTGTAGCATACGTAACTGGCAGCTTTTTTTTTGCATCTGCAGGTTTTGTTTAACGCATTCACTCCAACCGCACTTCGACAGAAGCAGAAAGATGTTCGCTAGCCCTGTCACTAACTGGAGTCACTATTATCTTGAAGTTACACCTGTCTTCAACCACTATGCAACCTTTTTGGGTGAGCAGTTGCAACTTGCGACGTTTTACAAGGTGGAATTCACTGACCGTCTTCATCACAGTTGTCACTGTCCGTGTATGTGACGCAGAATGATTACTTTTGGAATAATAGAGAGGTGAGCCAGTTGACACGTGTTCATTTTAAATAACAGGGTGTAGTAACGGACACAACAAGCAAGTCCGAACCCCACAAACACTATACTAACAACTGAAAATGTAAACTCAACCTGGTGATTGTGGTGCATGGCCCACGTTAAAGCAATGGACTTCATCTCTATTGAAGTTAATCGACGGTTGGCAATATCACAGATATGCCGTGCCTCAATCGTGGGACGCGTTTCATCATCCCTATTCCAGTACAAAACTGGACTTTCGTGGAATTTCGCCATACACTAATGCCCTCAGTAATGTGAACAAAGATTAGAAGATGAGCATCCGGGTTGTCACTGAAATTTCAGTGTAATCACTCAAATTTCAGTGTAATTTGCCGAATGACGGGCAAAAAGGCCTCAGAAGTCGCCAGAAGTCGCCATTCGTCAAATTTCTCCCAAGAAGTGGCCACTCAACATGTGCGGTAAGCCTGTTATTAAATACTGCTAATCATGTATAGCCCACTGGAGTACAGTATTGGCCATAACCCCTAAATTACACTGGCGTTCTTTAATGAAAGTCCAAGCATCCACTTCACCGTGGAAGGGCTCACTGGGCTTGAAGTCCCATCACTCACTTCATCATGGGAGCACTGAGAAAAGGCGTGCATGCACCACCAACGTCCCTGAAGGTTGGCACCCCACAACAAAAGTTTATGATAGTTTGAGTTGTATCGAACACAGGGCGAAACAGTCGCTACAACAAGAGAAGAATGGTGTGCGTAGCCTTCCCGCAGTTTTGAGGGACTCTCATAGCAGTGCATTAATGTGTCCGATAATCAAAGAACTTTATTACAAAACAACATAAATAGATTCGAACGGACTGCGTAATCGAGGCAATGCCCGCTCACCGCTTTCTGTGCAGTCGTTGGTTACGCAAATACACACTCGCCTTTATATGCAGCTTCTGAAGGCTGTCCAAACAAATTGACCTCTTGGTCGGCCCGAAAAATATGTTAACAAATTTAAACTCTATATACCATATCAGGGACTACTACAGCAGTGAAGAAGTAAAAAAATCTACTGAGAAAAGTTGGAGCTGTGGTCAAGACACGCGGCCTAACTTTCACCTATAGCCATTTCAGAAGCTAAACTCTAAAGAAGCTTTAAAATATTAAAAAATCTAAAAAAGTTATGCCACCGCTTCGCGGCATGCCGAGCGCTTCACTGACGTAAATTTTGCGGGAAGGTTGCAGGTGGGTGCACCAATACGCCATTGCCTCAAGGACACGGGTGAATTCAAAAACAGGACAGGCGTACTGAATTGAGCGTAAAGTGCACCTTTTACTATATGGTCTCAAACTATAAAAAAAAACAGAGAAGACGTTGTTGACCATTCGTTTCGGAGGCACTGAGTATATATAGAATGCATAACTCAGTCGAGATATCAGCCGAAAATCGCCAAAAAATGTCCATGTCACCATTCATAATTTTGGGTAACCACGGGCCTCTCAAATTTGCCGATTTGGCTAAATGTAGCTACCAGCGGAAACAATTCAACAAATTAAATCAATTGCCTAACAGCAATCTTTCGCGTAGACCACAACGCATGCTAGATTGGCAGTTTTTCATATTACATTGGCATTAGCAAATAAGTTTTCGTGTCTTCTTTCTTTTCCGTTGTACTCATCTTCAGCATTAAGATGCCGTTGTACGCATTTTCATTCGCCCCGCCAGGGTGATCTAGTGGCTGAGTTACTTGGCTGCTGACCCGCAGGTCATGGCATCGCATCCAGGCTGCGGCGGCTGCATTTTCTAAGGAGGCGAAAAGGCTGTGGGCCCATGTGCTCAGCTTTGGGTGCACGGTAAAGAACCCCAGATGGTCAAAACTGCTGGAGCCCTCCACTATGGCGTCTCTCACAATCATATGGTCGTTTTAGGATGTTGAACCCCACAGATAAATATATCAGCATCTTCATTCGTTAGTAGGCATTCGTGGTGTGCTGACTTCGTTCTTTCGTCCGTATTTGCATGCCTCGTTTTTTTTAGAATGAGTGCTTACTCTGTTTTACTACCCTTCCGCAATATCTACCCTGTAATGTACAACTTACGTTATGCGCTTAACGTATTACTCAACATTATGCGCTTGCGTATATAATCAGGCAAGTGACGCCGCTTTCCGTGATAGCCTGATGACTGGTGTAGCGTTGGTTTAATCATTGCCGCGGTGTCGATTCCGGCCACAATGGCTGAATTTCAATAAAAGCAAAATGTAAAGAAATTCACATGTAAAGAGATTCAAAAATTCTTAAGAAACAGTCAAAAAAGACGGATGATATAAAGCCTACGAATAAATATGGTGAACAAGCAACTACCACTGCACATACTGAAGAATAATTTAGTTTTCAGATTATAAGCCTCAAAATATCCGTTTGTCCCAACTGCTTCGATGGACTTTTTCACGTGGGTGGGCAAAGTGCGAACATGTCTCCTCTTTATTATTCAGTTTTCTCTTATCACTTTAGGGTAGCCATCAACTGGGCTCAGTCTGGTTAACTAACCAGCAGTTCCCTTACCCGTCTCTTCCTCCACGTGTATTCGTGAGCGTGTGTGGGCGTAAAAGGTCACGCTCTGGAGTCGGCGTTGGTCTCTCTTTCTCTCTAATTTACATTTGTGCTTTTTATTCAACCTTCTTAAACATCATCAAGCGCTGTGCTTGCTTTTTGTAGACAGTTTTGTAGCTTGTTTGCGCCAGCCTTGCATTTATGCGGCTTTCAAGTAGCCGCGTCTAAAGTTGTTCGTGCCTTTTGAATCAAAGACTAGGCGCACCAGTTCCGCTGTGTGATGAGCCTGTCCATCTTACAGGTAGCTGTCTAAAACAGCGTCAACGATAATGATTATCAAATGCCAGGCCTCGTCTAAATTGAGAGCCAACGGCTTTCAGCGCTACATGTTTCTGTTGTCGTACACTCAGTTCTCGATCCTATTACGTTGGTCCACTCGCCAAGAATATTACCGCATTTTATTAACAACGGTTCGGCATGAGGTTTAATTTTAGTATGAAGCATTTCCTCAATGTAGCTTCAAGGTGTTCCCCATAAACTCATCACACAATTCATCGCGCCTGCAGCGTACCACTGTCGAACTACTTTTGGTGCACTGTCGGCGCTCCTGAAGTCTTCTATCGAACATGGCGTCGCCGCTTGATACCTGTTCCTAAAGAAAACGTATCGGCAACGAATAAGAAACACACGCACAAGAAATTTACGTGTAAAGGAAAAAGGTTGGGAAAGGCTGAGACAGAAAAAAGCGAAGGAAAAGGGGAGCACCGTCATGACGTTGGAAGAGGCAAAAGCGAACGACAGCAGCGCTCGAAATAAATCCAGATACCGAAGAGGAACGCAGGTAAGAGAGAGGAGGTCGGGAGTACGTTCGAGGAGGAGGGCAGGGCAGAGAAGGTGACGGAGAGAGCAAGAGAAAAGAGAAAGCGGAAGAACCCGGGCGAGAACGGTGGAAAGGAAAAGGGAGCGGGAGTGGCGGGCCGGTGGAATTGCCCCTGAGGAATGCATGCCCAGGTGAGCTTCATTGATTTTCTCTGCAGCGGGATCGAGAGAGCAAAAAGATGGAGAGGGTGAGGAGGGCCATGACGCAAGGGCGTCAGAGCCGGGAGGTAATGAGGAGGAGGCTGGTATCGAAGTGAAGCCGGGGGGGCCAACAGCGATCGATGGGACGCTTCGTGCTCCATCCAACCTTTCTCGTTCCCTCGGCGCACTCCCCTTCCTTTCCCTCGAGTCCCAACCCGCGCCATGCAGTCTGCGTTTTCACCTTTCGCTCTCACCGCGTTCTCCTTCACCTTCTTGCCTGGCGCTTCCTTCTCCAATCCGCGAGCTCTCGACGCGCGTCTTTCTGACGTCTTTGTTCCCTCGCCACCTTTCGGCGACACGCGCCGCCGCCGGGAAGAAGGGAGGGCTCCTCCGGGAGAAGGCATCGAGAGCTCCCGCTCCCTCCCTCCCACCTCCCATCCCTTCCAACGTTCACCTTCCTCTCCGGGTGGGGGAGGAAAGGCGCGAGGACGTATTCGGAGCCGGCGGCTTTAGGCCTAGGCGAGCATAAACGCCAGAGCAGCGGCACCGGCAGCGGCGTTAGCGAGCTGGTCCCCCTGCGGCGCTGCGGGAGCAAACGATCGAGGGGAGACTCGGGGAAGCTTCCCCGGTTACTGCCTGGGGACGTCGAACCTCAAGCGAAGGAGGTTGTCGGCCGTGCCGCCGTGTTAATGCGTTTCCCGCACCAGCACTGGTCCCCCTTCTCCGCTGTCCTCGCAAGGCAGCGTTTTCGACGCGTGCTTGTTGCGGCCAGCGCTGTGAAAAAGGAAGAGCATTCCTCGAGGAACCACGCGCTGCACTCCCATAACAAAGACATCTGTTGATCTTTGATGTACGCGTAGAAGTATCTACGCAGACACGTCTGTGATAGAGCCTCCCAAGCGTTGAAATGGCAGAGTTAAAAAACAATAAGAATGAGATATGGTTACTGCGCACTGAGCCAGAGCGAGACTTCACCCATCAGGAAAGCGTGAAAGCGACAGAGGTCTGCATGCCTCCATTGGCGGATGAAAATTTACATAACCAAAGGCCTTGTGAGTGCTTGGAGTTCGAAGTACTCAATGAGCTCGAGTTTTCACAGCAGTGATTTAATGTTTTTTTTTCACGAACAGGGGCATGTATCTGTTGCACAATTCAGAGGTTTTCAGCCTCTGTTGTTCACTGTTGCGAATACTGGGACAATTGTTCTGACTGTATTCTTCTTATCCCTTTGTCGTCGTTCTGCTCTCGCGCTATAACAATCATCATGACATCAGACATTACTGTAGTGGGAACCAGCATGTTGTGCTTGTTGTGGATCATACCCACGTTACTAGAATATTCATACCGCGTTTCATCCAGCCATATCTCACGTCACGATTCTTAATTGGCCAACAAGTGTTTATTCCGCGTTTCCTATTGTGATTATCGCTTTCGTTACTGTAAGCTTGTAGACGAGTGGTGAATGCGGCAAAATAAATCACTTCTCAGGGTAGTCTTATTCATTCGTGTCTTCCTTTCGTGTCTCCCGACCCCTTACCCCCCACCCTAACTCAATTTCACACTCAACTTACTTTCCTTGCGCCAGTGCTTCACCAACTTCGGTTCTAACATTGCCGCACGGCCGTGAGGACAGTCACATAACGAATCTCGCCGAGTTGTAAAGATCGAATTCAATAAAATTTCTGCTGTGTCAGAGTTTCCGTTCGTGATCAAGCGGTAATAATTGCTCGACACTACACTCTACACGACAGAGAAGCTTCGCTACATTAAAAGCAATTTCCCTTTGGAGTTGGCTGCAGTATACCTCAAAATTTCCTGCTTCGTCTTTGAAAACGAGGTGTACCTGAACCCTTCATTCGTTTTAAGAATGATGTCCTCGATAGCTCAAGACGAACGTCATCGATTGGGTCCAACCACGGGGAAGAAACTGCTGGATCAGAGATACATTAACTACGCTGTGTTCTATATATGCTGCGCGAATTTCAGAGGTCGCTCCTCAACGCATGGCCAGCCTTGCAAGGAATAGGATCTCTTTTTGCTCCGCGAGTTCACGTGCTCGTTCTCAGAATCACGAAGAGCGATGACGTCTTTGAGATGAACCTCTCCTCGGACGTGTGCCTCAGTGCTCGGCAACAAGAAGCGTATACGTATTGCTTTTTCATTGGCGCGGAAGCCGTCTCTGACGTGCACGTACTCTCACAGCCGGCTGCGGGGCGAACTACTTCTCGAACGACATTCAGAGTCATTTGTGCGTGAAATTACATCCGCTGTTGCTCTCATTTAGAGCCGGCTTTAATTGAAGGGCCCCTCCTTTGTAAAAAATCGGCCGCTTCTTGCTCATTGAATCGTTAGCACGCCGAAAACGCTGTCCTTCGCTCATGGGTGTGCTTATTCTTTTCGTTGAAGCTTGCGCAAAGAAAAAAAATAAAAGAGTGTAAAATCGACTTTATACAGCGTTATCAAAGGCGATGCGGTGAGTGGTGTATTTAATGGATTGGTTGCATTTACGTTCACTATCGAGGAACTAATTCTCGGTGGAATAAATTACGCTGCATACTAAATGAGCGTGCTCTTTTTCTTTTTCATTGATCCGCTCGCGTTGTGGTAAATATGTGCAATGATGTGAATATGGCGCAGAACTCGATGTAGCGGGTTCGATTCCGGTCGCATTCAGACGAAGGCTAAATGCGAAAATGCGCTTGTGCAGTGCTTTGGGTGCAGGATTAAAGCAAAAATAGAAGGCCAGGAGTTTTAAATTCTTTCTTATGTCTCGCTACAGCGTCCTCACATCAACTTGATCGTAGGCATCGCATGTGAAACTTAGGTATTACTGTTGTTTTTTTTATAGTACCATACACCAGATGAAAACCACAGTGTCTCCTTGTACTGATTGTTTATTATACTTAAGTATGGAACTTTATGTAAAATCACATTTATGGCTGTACGTCTCATTATTCGGGTGTTACTCATTCTAAAAAAAATGCGGAGCGCAATGAAAGAGCTGGTGATCCTTCCTGCTGCAGCTGAATATTACTACCATTCCATTGTTGAGAGATATAAACAGATACATTAATATAGGCTGGTCGGGAGCGCCCAACTGTACAAATCTAGCATTGTTCTGAAGCCCAACTTCCCAAGAACATTCCTCAAATATCTTTGAAAGAAATTACGTCGTTGTAGGTATAAGCCCTGTAATTGTAATAATCTTTAAATGGTAGTTATTTGAATGTGTCCTCAGTACTGTTTTCAGGCGCAGGGGCGTCATTTCGGCTACATTGATTTTGTAAACAGGAAGTTGATGAGAGTGTGAAAGAGAGATAGATAGGCCTACAGGGTAACAACACTATCAGAACATTTAATTCTTTGAGGATCCTGCGTCGGAATATTACGTAGGGGTTAGGCTTAGTACACAGCAATATGACCTCACTCGGAAAAAAAAATGAGTAATATGACTCAAAAAGGTCGATGTAGAAATTATTGTTGCAATTTCGTAGGAAAGTACACCGCAGTCTGACGCTATGCAGGGAGAAATGAGCAGGAAAATGTAAGGGTTCGGCCATGTGGGCACGGCATTTGAAGTTAATGGCCGCCGCAATGGGATATGCGAGCAAGGGGGAATGATGTAATCTGGGCGGCTGTCACGAAGCTGAAGCGCTTCATTTTATAGCAGGAAAGCGATGATGTGGCTCTCATCAAAACAAACGATGCCGTTTGTTTACAAACAAGACAAACAAATCACATTCGCAAAACACAATGACAAACAGAAAGCAAGTATAAAGTGTGGAGCTGCTGCTTCGCATACCTGATGGGATGCGAAGCAGAGATCTGCGGGTGCTGAGGTTGAAAGGAGTTTACAGGATTTACAAGAACGGTGCTAGAATGGTGCGAGAAGGTTGCTTTACACTTACTGAAATTAAAAAGACACTAGGAATTGGTCGCATGAGGGTAAGAAAATTGGTGTGTTCAATGCTGTTAATGATTGTTCAAGAAATGACGCAGTCTCCGGCAAATGTCCGGATGTTGGATGATTCGTTTTAAAGGAAGACCGTTATTATTAATGTAGTAAAAAAAACTCCTCTCAATGGATCCTTCTGGAAAACCTAGCGTTATTGGGAGACAGTTGAATCCTTTATTATTAACAAAAATACAAAAAATGGCTTGAGAACCTTTAGTCAAGAATGCCGTAATCCAGCAATGATATCGCGATCTATGTTTAAATGGCTAAGGTTTATTATTCATCTTTTCTTGTCTGTACGTTGCGATTGTGGTTAGGGTGCAAGCCATAAAGAAATATGGCTTGTTCGGTTATATGCTTCCTAGGCCTTTCCATAAATCATGCTTTGAAGAGTTAAATAGCCGGATCGAGCCTGCTAAATTGATAATATGATAGTAAAGGACGTGTTGCGTGACCTGGCAGAGAACTAAGGTCAAGGAAATGGGGCAGTAGTTCAATAGGGAGTTTTTGTTGTCGGTTTAGTAGGTTGTATATGAAGACGAAATACACCTTGCAGAGCCGCGCCGACGTGTCGACAGTTCATACACAGTAAGGGCTCGCGATAGACGTTGTCAACGCTGCCGTACTGTTTTGTCCTGCACTTCCTGAAGTCGACGGCATGTCTCTGTTCATTGTTAACTCGATAGCCTAAGGAGCTAATCTCGCAGAAATTCCGGTGGCACCATTGGTTGTTAGTGAAAATTCAGTGTTCTCCGCAAGAGAAAAGAAATAATATGCAAATATATAAATAGAATACTCCGGTTCACATGAGAATTAAATCCAGGCCTTCCACATGGAAAGAAGGTGTTCTAGCGCGTAACCACAGAATTACTTAGATCCGCTTCCAAAAAAAAAAAGCCCTTTACGAATGTTACGTAATGCGGCGAGGTGTCTCCTTAAAAAGACACTAAAGTAAAAAAAATATCAATTTGTGTCAAAGCGAAAACTCAATGTATGACAACGTCTTGAACGAAATATTGTCATCAGCAGTGCATAAGCGCGTGTGCCTTTTGTAATGGGTGACTGGCTTTAAACTGTAAAGTCATTATAATTCTATGTTCTGACGCCCCATGGCAATGTACGCTTGTACCACGCATTATTAGGGCAAATTTCATGTTGTTGTGAATCATGCATTCGATACGAGGGTGTTTGTTAAGCATGAAAGTAAGTGTCATTGCATTTCCAAGCAGAGGAAGTTATTTTCACAGTATTCACAAGCAGAGGCAAGGCGGTGTGCTATAGAACAACCGCTTGCCCCGCAAACTGCCCGGGTTCCATCCCCAATAAGACCTAGACGATCTAGGTTTGATCCCCTCTTGCACGCAGGATTTATTTTTACTTGCATCTTTCTCGATTATTCGGTCACACAAAGACGATGACTTTTCGCTCACAACCAACGCCGCTAACGCTGACACCGGAATTACTACGAAACGAGCTTTTTAAAGCTATCGTGTTAATAACAACAATCACACTTAGCATGAATATCGACACCTGTTCAGAAGAAATATCACTTATTATGTAACAGTACATGAGCGACATCGCATGGCGAGGTTAGTTTCTAATAGCAGTTCGCAGGCAGGTGCAAGCATTTTTGTACCTGCATCATTCTGGTCAAAGCATGTAATACAATTTGTAGCACTTATTCTGCTAACGCATAAAAGTATTTTCCATCGTGTGTATGGGCAAGAACTACTTCGTCTGCATTCAAGGAAAGTGTTTCGATTTCAGAGTTGCTTTTAGGGAATATGAGTTGTCCTTTGACTGTCAAGAATTCCAAATGGGACATTTGGAAGTTAGATCTCGAGGGAGTACACTTGCGTGGGTGTCCCCTCCCCAGCCTGAACACACGGGGTCGTGACCCCCATGATTTACGCCTCTGCGTCCGGAGTGGGATTCGCTGAACTCTATAACATGTTAATTTGTGTTTTCCGTCCCGCAGGAATCACATACGCAGGCGTCCGCAATTCCGGTGCGAAAGGGATATGCATTTTGTGAACGCAGCATCTATGCAGAGGTGCGTGACGCAATAACGCCGCATCAGAGCGCGGACCTCTGGGACGGTGGTTGTAGTAAATTCCAAGAATTGGGCTGATATTGGCTTAGTTGTGCTGACGCATTATTACCAACCTTGCAAAAGTTCAAAATAAAGAAAACGTGAGGACAACGATAGGCCTAAGAAATGGGGTACATCTTTCAGTCATAGAAATCGGTGTCACACGAAAGTAAAGCGTATCGTGACAAAATTATTTGAACGTTTACTGTACATATAAATAAGAGAGCTTGCGCAAGGTCTATTGGTTTTTGGCAACTGTAGCAATATTTAACGTCGACTCACCATAGTTCCCCCTTGATGGTAGAACTCTATGTCGACTTCTAACGTCCATAATGAACAATTAAACAAACGTCCGTGGTAGCTCTATAGTAGAGTCAACGGTGAGTGCGTAATGAGAAAAATCAGTGTTTTGCGTACAATCAGCGTCACTGATTCGATGAAGAACGTGGGCTAAGGTCACAATTCCGCAGCACAGATTATTTATAAGTTATTTATTCAAATCCACGGCTGCACAGGAGGGAAATGCAACGCGCGCTCTAGCCCGACTGTGATTTTTCTCGGGGCAACCGTAAACGGGAGGCGGGGGGGGGGGGAGAGCATGGTGTTACAGCCAGGCTACGGTGGCATAGCCCATCTATAGAGTTTTTAGAAATTAACTAGAGAGGACTTCGGGGCTGTGATTGTTCAGCGACCATGAAAATGATGGGCAGTAAACAAACTTGCCTATAGTCTCCGTGCACGCTTGCGGGCTTGTAACGCACTTGAGGCTTTGCTTATTGCTATGCTTTAGTTATATTTTTGAACGCATTCGAGGTTTTATTTATTGCTATGCATTAGTTTTGTATTGAATAAAGTAATGGGCCACTGTGACGTTTGTGACCCGGTTTGAAATGGTGAGCCTAAAAGGTTAAAGTAGAGAGGTGCAACTCCTGAGCACTTGCTGGTTGTCGTTTAGTTACAAAGAAACTTCAAGCCACACGAAGCCAATTGAAGCCAAAAGTACGACGATTAGACAAATTCGTGTATTACTAATAATGTTCATGATCGTTTAAGCACCATGCATTGCATTTCCCACAGACCCCAGCACCAGAGTTCCTCTAGTGTGTTTATTGCAAACTCTATAGTATAGCCAGGCAAGGCAGGCGTGGTACAGAGTTGTATTTAATATAGATGAATGTTATGAATGAGGCCGAGGCCTGGGCTGAGATCGCCACCTCGCGGTGTGTTGAGGCGTTGTCAAAATTACACTTCTCACGTCGGGAACTCTCCGAATGGTCCGACGCGTATACGAACGACGTGTTGCAGCAGCTCATCGTGAAGGTCATGATGCATTACTTCGCTTTACCGCTCCCAGACTGCAACAACTTTATACAGCAGTACTGCATGCGCACAACATCGCCGAAATTCGGAGGTTGTAGAAAGTGGAAGCATATTGCCACATTCCCTCCTCAAGCTTTGTTATCGCCCCGTTTCACTGCCAGTAACTCTCAGTGCAAATCGTGCCTACACTGTTCCAGAAGCTTCGGGACTGCAGTAGATCATTTTGTTATGATTACGCCCACTTCGAGCGCATTACAGATTATTCTGGAACCTACGTCACCGCTAGCGATAACGCGAGAATATTCAATGGCAAGTGTACAAATGCCGACACGCATCGCTACTTGTTAGTTGATTGACGGCCGACGCTCAGTTCGCCACTATCAGAGCCAGTGTCTTGCTGCAATCTGACTTTTCTTTTACGTGGCTACAAGTTCGGCTGAATAAAGAGTTTAATCTTCAACCTACTATCTGCTCCCTTCGTCGACGTAACTACCCCGTGACAATATAACGAGATGAGTTATCGAGCTTCATACCCACAACTTTGACGTCACTATTTCCACAATTTGATTGATTGATTGATTGATACGTGGGGTTTAACGTCCCAAAACCACCATATGATTATGAGAGTCGCCGTAGTGGAGGGCTCCGGACATTTCGACCACCTGGGGTTCTTTAACATGCACCCAAATCTGAGCACACGGGCCTACAACATTTCCGCCTCCATCGGAAATGCAGCCGCCACAGCCGGGATTCGAACCCGTGACCTGCGGGGCAGTAGCCGAGTACCTTAGCCACTAGACCACCGCCGCGGGGCCACTATTTCTACGAGAGGCTATTTAAAAAAAATGATTTTCCTAACTTTCTAACTTGGTTGTACAACCGTTAGGATGCGGTTAAGTTGCAATTAATTGGGATGAAGCAGCAACTGAACTGCACTAGCATCCTCGTTTAAACTCTGACTCATTTTCATACCATGGTAGTCGAGGAGTGAAAGATTCTTGACAGATATATATTGTTAGTTACCCTCATTGATGTAAGTAAAACAATGCGCAAAAACGTTTCAAAAGAAGATTGTGAAAACAGTTGTTCTGTAAAACCCAACGCTGATCAATCAATGAAGCTGCATGAATATTTGCCTTTTTGCGAGATCATGTTGTTTTTGGCCATTAATACAAATAAATTTCGCGACCTTTCTACTTTACATAACAAGAGGTGAATGATACTGTCCTTAAAAAAAGGGTATCAGTTTTCTTGTTGCTTTTTTATAGAAAGTAAAACAATGATTACAGCGATGCATGTCTGGTTCGTTAGTACGTTTACCACAAACTCCTCAATTTTTGTTATTGAACGATGTTTTTTTTTTGAAAAAGCACTCAACCGCAGGGAGGGATGTTAATTAAAGCGGCGCACGATGGTACTCCGAGCTGCCTATTGAATTAATGCTTCGTTTTACTTCTGGAAAGTTTCCAGATACCTTTTATTCAGTGCTCATCAAACTCAAGCATGTAATCATATAGGACTGTCGTTAGGTTCATTGTTAATAGGAGGAACGGGAGCCTTGTTGCGGTTTTTTACGAAGTATTTCTATCAGCAAGGGCGCGGATGCTACGCTTGAATAGACTCGGCCTCATAATATCTCTGTTTTGTTCTCTCTCTTTCTTTTTATCAGCAGTGTTTAATGTGTGAGACAGCCATACACGCGGTATTTGTAACACAGAAGGACAAGGGCTGCAAATTGATGACGGAAAACATGCTTTCGACCTCTACCCCTGCAGGTGCTTTTTTATTTCCACTTGGAAGCATGGAAGCAGTCCTAGCTCGAAAAGTCTCCAGAAACATGATAGCTCCGGACAGTAGGTGGGATAATGAAAAAGAAACAACGGCACAGTATTATTATCCCCGGAGCCGTGGCGTTAAGTGCGCAATGGCTGCTGGTTAAATCCCCCACCTCTGCCCCCTGCGCCTCCCACTTTGTTCACGCACACGCACACACCCACACCTTATGCGCTGTTTATGCTGCCTCCGATATTAGTTATAGTTTTCCGCTTTCTTTTTCATGTGAATTGTTTTGCGTTCGTCTGTCATTGCCTTGTTTTATACGGATAGTTAATATTGCGAAAGCAAATATAGGGATAATTTCAGTGGGTTTTTGCCATTGTCATCGCTGTTACAGCCCGGATATGTATATGTATGTATATATAATCCAAGAGAGAGTGCCTCTGCAAAGGGTACATGCAACATGCCGTAACGTCATGCCACTCCCTCCGTCATTACGCGTATGACATGATCAATGAATTCTATTGAATTACCACTTTTAATGACGCAGGGACGAAAACACAAGTATGCTGAGGGTGGGGGGGGTGACGGGGTGGAGATGGTTCAGGCTGTGGTTCTCTGAACCAGTTGATTTTAGGAACATAGCAAAACTCAGCGCTTCGTCTCTAACTGGGGAAATCGCGCGTAAGTTCTAAAATGAACAGTAAGACAAGCGATATCGTTACATGCGCAGAATTCTGTGACTACACGACGATGAAATATGATAGGCATGCAAATGGTAAGGTGCCTGACAACGTACACTGCCTGTCAAACAGAATTATTACCTATTACAAGCACGAGTGCTGCTTGTTTTAAAATTAACTCCCCAACAAATTTTTACAAGAAAATGACAAGGAAACATGCCATTTTGGACCAAGTTCACGCCGATATGTCCAAAGATGTCCATCGCATTTGACTGCCAGATTTTGATTACCATGTTTAGAAATGTGCGGACGTGGTGCTAGAAATGTGCCCGAAAAATCTCGCTTGATCTACAAAACGAATTCTCAAAATTTACTCAGGGTATAACACTTAATTATTCTTATTTACTTGGATATCCTAAGGGCGTGAAGGTCATTACATGAAAGAAGGGGGAGGCTAGAAAAGATGAAAGTATCATTTTCAATGCAGGCAAAATACATCAGTTTAAAAAGAAAAAAAAAACTCTGCAAATACAATGCCAAAAAAACAATGGAGTGGTAATAAGAATGACTGTGCGATATCTATTGTTGTACACTTTCTTCTATATAAATGAAACCATGTCCCTTGTTAACGAGTTTCTTTTACAAGTTCCTCAATGGCGAGCAGAGCTCGTTTCAGTTACATTTTAAAAATTAGAAGGTGTGGTTACGTTATAGTTGCATTTTATATCTTTGATGAAAAAATAAAGCGTCATTTAAACCTGGAGCAAAATAAAGTGAGCAAATTAAAACTCACATCAAGCTGCATATATTATACGATTTTGACATCACCGGCAGCAGGTTATGCGTAGGTAAAAAGACAAGTAAATGCTCCGAGATGAACTTTTCATAGACCACTGCAGTGTTACCTTTAGCTTTGTTCGGGTCAAGCTCTAGTAAGCTGTCGTATGAAGTCACTGGTGTAAAGTGATAAAAAGCATGCTGTTGAACAAACACGAGGCTTTTTTTTTCGGTAGTTACATCGGAGTGGTGTCTGTCTTTCAATCGCATCGCACCGCTAGGCTTAGAGCGGATACGACATGGTGTCAGAAGCGGGATGAGCCTCTCGTTTCTAGTTGATATTGCGGCACTCAAACTATGTTCGACTGGCACGATGGTAGCCCCGCTAATGGCAGGCCTCTCGACACCGACGCCGTTCAACTTTGACCGGACTTTTAAATGGCCAGAATAGATCATGTCGTTCAATGATTACCGCTATGCATTGGGACTCAACGAAAGAACAAAGGAAGTCCAGGAGCGAATGCTTTTGTACACTATGAACAGGCAGGCCAGGAATATTCTTCAGACTTTAGGTCCTACCAAAGAGTCTCGATGCTACGAGATAGTAAAGGAAGTGTTTGACACCCACTTTGTGGGCACGAAGAATGTAGCCCACGAAAGCGCGAACTTCCATCACCGGAAGCAATAACCCGGAGAAATTGCGGACAACTTTGTGACCACCCTGCACGAGCTCACCGATCGCTGTGAATTTGCTGAATTTTGAGAGCGAACGATTCCCGGCAGATTTGTTGTTGGTCTCAAACATTTACAACTATCAGAACCACACCATATTGATTCTACCCGCACGCTAGTGACTTCTCTTGGGAAGGCCGAACTCAACGAAAGAGTTCACCAGCAGCAACTGGAACTCCGGACCATCAGCAGCAAGGCGACTACAGGTGAACTTAGCAAGGTCTAACGAACATGAGTAAAAATTTCAGGTCCGGGGAGGACGGGACAACAGGACAGCAACGTTAATCACTCCAACGTTTTCGCAGGGGCTGCAGCGACGGCAAAAGGGCTAGTTCTGTGAACGTTCGAGCCACGCGAGAGTCCAGTGCCCAGCACATTCAGCATGGTGTGACCCCTGTGGATTCAAGGGACAATTCACCCGTTAATGCTCCAAGAAAACCGGAAGTCAAGTGGGCGTTTCTGCAGTGGAAGGCGATGGAGAGAAATCTTTAGTTGACTCACTTAACGGGTCAAATGGCCGATACGCGGAAGTGTCTGTCAACGGGGCACGCGTAAGTGCTCAAATTGGTTTAGGAGTGGAAGCTTCTCTTGTTTCGCCTGATTTCCCTGGCATGCCATCTAGTATAGACTAGTCGCAGGCTGTGCTGAGAAGTGCTGCAAACCAGCACTTTGAAATTACTGGTTATTTTTCAGCACATATTGTGTGGATAGGCAAAACAACGCGACAAACATTGTACGTTGTAGAGTCACCACAGTGTTTTCTGTCAGTGCTTCCAGCCATCGAAGCTCCTGGTGTGGTCAAATTTCTTGTTGTGATTGAAGATAAACAGTACGAGTACATGTATCCGCAGCACTTTTCCGATGTGGGCACGATGTCTGGGGA
Organism: Rhipicephalus annulatus; assembly: GCA_013436015.1. Taxonomy (NCBI): domain Eukaryota; kingdom Metazoa; phylum Arthropoda; class Arachnida; order Ixodida; family Ixodidae; genus Rhipicephalus; species Rhipicephalus annulatus. The sequence goes on along the minus strand of WOVY01013867.1, from coordinate 23,522 downwards.
ATACACCATTCGGATGAAAAAAAAAGTGATTCCCTTTGCAATTTTCGCACTCCAGCGGGTACCGATTCCATCAAAGAACTCTATCAAAGTGGAGTAGGCCAATATGGCCAAAAGCTATGTCATTAGGAAGGTAGACGGTCCGACTATATGGTGAGCAGGAATGCTTCCCGTAGTCAAATCCTCAGGGGAAGTTCAAATTTGCGTGGATCTAACCCAGCTGAACAAGAGCGTCCTGCACGAATGGTTTGTCCTGCCTACAGTAGATGACGTCCTTCGGAAATTGGCGGTGCTCCATACTTTTCCAAATTGGATGACAATTCAGTGTTTTCCCAGGTAAAATTTGCCAAAGAAAGTGTGGAGCTCACAACATTTTTCACGCCATTTGATAAGTACTGCTTCCAGTGAATGCGGTTTGTTATCACCTCAGCCCCGGAGTACTTTCAAAAGAGAATGGCAGAAATCTCAGATGGCCTTCAAGGGTTGGTGAACTTGCTGGGCGACGTTTTAGTTTACGGAGATATGAAGCATGAACATGATCAATGGTTGTACGAAGTGCTGAAAAAGGTTGGTTGTAGAAGTTCTTTTTGTGTCACAATTACGTGGTTGTGGGCTACGTGGTTGATGCCTCCGGAATTAGGCTGGATCTTCAGAGAAATCGAGCTATAAACTAAATGCCTATGTCATCGAGTGTTGATAATGTCCACAGGCTTAAGGCATAATGAACAATCTGGCAAGGTTTGTGAGCAATCTTTCTGGCGTGTCGGCAGAGCTCCGTGGTTTTTTCATGAAAGACCATGAGTGGCACTGGAGCCCGCCTCAGAAAAAATTGTTCGAGTGTCCGAAGCAACTGGTCACCTCTGCGCAATGCATTGGCGAATTCGACCCTAAGCTGTACACTATTGTGTCCGCCCCGTCGTCATTCGGTCTTGACTCCGTGCTCTTGCAAGTGCAGTCAGATGGCGAAAGGTGGCTGGTAGCATGTCACTCTCGTTCATTAACGCCAACAAACAACGGTATACGCACAAATAGAACAAGAAGCGCTTGCGCTCTCGTGGGCAGCGGAATGGCTGGAAGGTTTCTTGATAGGGTTAGAATTTCAATTTGAGACTGACCACAAACCGCTCGTATCGCTGCTTGGACAGTCACCTATTGATGTGCTTCCCCCTGGAATACAAAGATTCTGGTTGAGGCTGATGCGATTTCGATTTGTTTTCTATGTCCCAGGAAAGCAGATTGGCACCGCCGACGCCCTTTCTCGGGCACCTTGTGCGGAAACAGATGTAGAGAAGGGCGAGCTAGAATGCAGCGAAGTATCGAGCTATGCAGAAGGTTGTCTCAGAGAGTTGATGTTTTTGGTACAGTGGAACAAATTAAGGTTGGCGCAAGAAAAAGGCACTTCCTGACAACTTCAATTGTAGTTGACTTCAATCAGCAGTTGGCTGATTCCTTATTGGCCAGAGAGAACAAATCTTCATTATATGATGGTGCCATCTTACACGGGTCTCGGCTCGTCATGCCTGAGAACTTAAGAAATGGAGTACCTTGTGTTTTTGCATGTGGGTCACCAGCATGTGGGTGCAAAGGCTAGAGAATCTGGGTGGTGGTTCGGTGTCAACACCGAGCTAGGAGCTTTGTTAAACGGTTGTCGAGCGTGCGCGACGAGGTGCGTTCAAAAAGTCTAGCCCATGATGCCGTCCAAGTCTTCTAGCTTGCCTAGGTTGAAGGTTGGAACTGATCTGTTCTACTCGCATGGGAAAATATACCTTGTTGTTGAAGACTATTTTTCGAGATATCCGGAGCTTTCCCTGTTATCCTCCGTGACCTCTGTTTTTGTTATTGTACAAATCGAGAATATAAATGTGAGGCACGGGGTTCCAGAACTCGTCGTAACTGAGACAATGATCCTCAATTCACATCCGCAGAATTCGTGCGTTTTCAACGAATTATGGCTTCCGTCATGTCACATCTAGTTTTATGTAGCCGACGTCAAATGGAGCAGCCGAAGATACACGCAGATGGTAAAATGAATGTTGGAAAAGTCGGCCGACCCTTACCTAGCCCTGCTATAACGTACAGGGATTGCCCGGGTTCCATGGGTACACTGTAAGGTTGCATACCACCGGAAGAAAGGGACGATGTACTGTCGCTGAGATACCCGCCACGCTGGTCCAGTGGCTATGGCACTCGGCTGCTGACCAGCCGGTTGCGGGATCGAATCCCGGGGCGGCGGCCACATTTTCGATGGAGGCGAAAATGCTTGAAGCCCGTGTGCCTAGATTTAGGTGCACGTTAAAAAAACCCAGGTGGTCGAAATTTCCGGAGCCCTGCACTGCGACGTCTCCCATAATCGTGGTTTTAAGATTTTAATCCCCAAGAGTCATTATTATTATTACTGCCTCCGAGATAAACTACCCCTTCTTCACGCGGTCGGTCTCGGCGTTGCAGGTTTACCTGCGTCCAGCGGGTGCCTTGAAGTGAAAACCAGGATGCAGCATAGTCACGTGCCTGAAGCGGTCGGCCAACCGCCCTGTTCTATGAGACGTGATGCGTGCGTGTAGAACACCTGTTGAACGCCATGGAATATTTAAAGAAGGAACGCCATTCCCCCTGCCATTTCTAATATTTTTTGAAGTATGCGCAACACTCCAAGAAATTAGGTTAACACAAGGGGAAGAACCTTCAGGAATAATAATAATAATAATAATAATAATAATAATAATAATAATAATAATAATAATAATAATAATAATAATAATAATAATATAACAATAATAAATGGGCAGATCCCACGTACAGTGGGAATCGATGATATGCGAAGCACGAATGAGAAAAGCTGATATGTCACTTTAAAACCAGCACAGTGTTAAGAGGTGGAGCTAAATGATGACGTACATGGCTTCCGTGTCATGATTATCATGTCTGAATGTGTCGTTTACCTTTGTCATCTATTCACGTCACGTGATACCAAAATTGATATATGAGGAGCTAGCGAAACGACTGCGAGCACGCTATGAACGGGGTATGTTGTCATGTTCCTACATGACACGCGTGTCAGGATTATCATGTTTGCACCAGTCATATACTTTCGTCATCCATTGACGTCACGTAACACTAAATTTGGTATACTTGGAGCTAGCAAAACGGCCGCGAGCGCATCATGAAAGGCTTAATATACTCCAATGCAGCCTTGAGGTGCGCGCATGCTGTGCACAGATACGCTACGTTAGCAAAACGCGAGTACTGTATAGTGTGACGCCAAGCGCGACCAGCGCTACAAGCGTCCGTCGGCGCGACCCGATGGCAACCGGCGCGAAATGCGACACGCTGCATTCCTTGCTGATGCGTCAGCCGGACAACACTGCATCTCCCTCTTTTCGTGACGGAGGGACGCCGAATACGCTGAAACGCGCATGCGTCAAAGCAACGCAGCGCAGCGTGCGCCTGCAAGTATATGGCAGGACTAGCGCGTGGCGAGGCAACGCCGGCGTGACGCAACGAAATGAAGCCGGCGAGCACGCGCGCCACGTCACGTCGAAATGTATTGGCGCCTTGACTGTGGCATGTAGTCATGTTCTCATAGGACACACATCTCATGATTATCATGTTTGCACCAGTCACAGACATTCGTCATCCATGACGTCACGTAATACCAAATTTGGCATTTGAAAAGCTAGCGAAACGACCGCGAGCACATCATGAGTGTGGCATGTAGTCATGTTGTTGCATAACACGCATGTCGAGATTATCATGTTTGTATGTGTCAATTACCTATGCCGTCCATTCGCGTCACGTAATACCGAATTTGGTATAAGTGAGGCTAGCGAAACGGCCACCACCACATCATGAGCGTGACATTTAGGCATGTCGTTACATGACACGCATCTCATGTTTGTCATGTTTGCACCAGTGACATACCTTCATCATCCTTTCACGTGCCGCAATACCTAATTTAGTATGTGTGACGCTAGCGAAAGGCCCGCGAGCGCATCATGAGCTGGCCATGTAGTCATGTTGTTACATGACACGCATGTCATGCTATCAATGTTCTGTCGCTTGTGTTCGCCATGCAAACATGTCATACTATACCAGTTTTTCAACATACCATGTGAACGAAACCGCTGCGAGAGCTGCAGGACCATGAAATGTAAATCATGGCATTCATGACATCCATGTCATGATTTTCATGTTATGACTAGTCAAATATGTTCTTCAAAGAGTCATGTTATGACATACTAAGTTTGGTATCGATACTATTATCGGAACGGCCAGGATAGCTAAATGTCCTAGATAGATAGATAGATAGATAGATAGATAGATAGATAGATAGATAGATAGATAGATAGATAGATAGATAGATAGATAGATAGATAGATAGATAGATAGATAGATAGATAGATAGATAGATAGATAGATAGATAGACACGCTCAAAGTCGCGGAAGTTCACTAAGAAATGCTTCGCATTTAAAAACGGTTGTAGTCCTACACACTGATGTCACAGGCAGAAGATAGCGAAAAAAAACGCTCATTCACAGCTTGACAATATAGATATGGACATATGTAGTGGACATGTAGAGACATATGGAGTGAAAAGTGCAACGCTACACACCGTGGCTATCGATAAATGTTGTTTGAGTTTTGCAATTTTCTCTGACAACATTTCGTTCTGGGAATGCACGAACTGCGTTTTCTTTTTTTTTCTCTTTGAAAATCTGATCGACTAGAGCTTCCGAATGCACATGATAGTATCTTGGCACGATTAGGTGCTCGTTCAGTAAGGTTGGGTAGCGTAATTTTGTGCACCTCATCTGCATTTCCTGTGCTGTGATGAATGAGTTGATAAGCTTTAAGGCGTGGGTTAGATTTCTGGCCACGGCGAGTGATATTAAAGTAATGGTAACAGAAGGCGCAAAGGTAAATAGCTTCTGTTCGTAATGTTTCGTCAAGCTGCATTGTTGTGCCTCCTTAGAGCAAGCGTGGTCTCGATGGATAGGAGCCAGGCACAGCAAATATGGCCGTCTGCGTTTGTTTTGAGGTGGGGGCGGGCGATCTCCCGAAGACATTACTTGCGCAAGCACGCCTTCGTCAGGTCTGGGACCCTGCCTGGCACCTCACGTTAGAAGGGACCAGCGTTCATGGCCACGACTGCAGCAAGTGCGGAAACTTTTTCTGGTCGTCTAGACGGCACGTATCATGAACCTCCAATAGCAGTGAAGTTGAGGCGGCTCATGCATTGTGCCATCCGCGTGAAAATCAACAGGCAGAATTGATACCCACACGTACATTGATCGTGGCATGACAGCTTCCTCTAGAGTGAGCCTAGTCCGTGCTCGCTGCATCTAAAAGCCACGAAAGACCAGGTGTTGTGTCCTTGAGGCAAAGATTTTGCATGCCCGTTGATACAAGTTCTGTGGAAGTGCATCACGGTGCACTCGCACTGTGTCCCTAGTGGAAGGAGGTGCAGAACACTTCTGCATGAGGGACCCAGGTAGTCGCACCACGTGCATTGAAAGTTTAGCCTAGTCTCGCGCTCTTGTGCGATGCTCGGGCACCGATGGCGGTGTTGATAAAATAGTGACATCAATCTCCTCTCGTGGTGTGAGAGATTGTAGGTGATACGTAATTTCCCAGGTGTGGAGGCGCACAAGTGACAGGAAAAAATTGTGGAGCCGAAGGCTGATAGCCTCTTTCAACAATTCTTCCAGCAGGTGATCGTGTCGCGCGGTGTCAAAGGAACAAACACCAGGAGTCAGGGCACATGTCTAAGTTGGTTCCACTAACAATGAAAGACCTCCTAAGCCAGGTGAAGGCTCATACAGGAACAGCTCCTTGCGCAATACTGCAGGAAAGTGAATGGCATCTACCACATGGTGTGGGCGTGTAAAAATAACACGCAGCCTTTACTCCCCACCAAACCTTATGCCAGAGGACTGGGAGGCGTCCCTGCTCTTCTGCTCACACATTCACACCCAGTGGGCCTTGGTACAAAAAGCCAGGGTGGTGGCTCCAACCAATGGGGTTTAAGAATAGACTCAACCTTCTTTATTGAGGACCTCAAGGTTCTACACCTCTCTTATTTTATTAAACGGTTTTACCACCACCTTAACCATGTCTACAATGTGCCAAGAACGTCGCGCCTATAGTACTCCGTCTGGTGGTCGAGCCTGGTAAGCACCGCTCTTCCTCGAATCCTACAAAGCATTCACGTCATAAAAAGATTGTTTTAATGGTTTGCAGCTCCGATAATCACAGGTTTCAATCCGCAGAAACATCTAAACATCTAAATCAACTTTTTTTTCGCTCGATAGCTGTTATCATGGTGTTTTCTGAGGTGTCACCAAGTGGTAATTATTGAAAGCTCATAAACCACAGTACTCACTACTAAGCTCGCAGAACAGGTGCGATACAAACATAGATTTGAGCCTAATGTGCTGTCTCTGTTTGGCATATTGCAGGCGCAATCCGTGCGGTTTATAAATCTTACGCAGTATATACGCACGAAACCTGTGCGAAGCGCTAAACAGCCCAAAGTGGATTTAAATGGTCGTAAAGCTACGCAAGCTGTAAAGCACGGCTGACGCCAGCGATGAATCTTTCCTGAAAAGGGCGTGCGAGATCTCGCGCCAACATAAAATTTGAAAGCAGGAACGTAAAGAAGTAGCCAGTGTCGTTGAGCGCTTGTTCCCGAAAGCCCAGTCCGCGTGATTTGACGTGCTTGAAGTTCGGCGAGGGAGTGCGTTTTCCCCATTTCATTGCGTCGTGCCTGCGTAGGTCTCGGTTGCTTGCGCAAAGAATGTAAGAGAGTTGAAAAAGGTGGTATGGGGCTGGAAGAGAGGGAGGAGGAGAGTTGTGTGGGCGTATATATATAAATGTGCATGTGTGTGTGTACAGGACAGGATGGAGAAGGTTCCTGGGAGCGCACGTGAAGAGGCTGTTATACATCGCTCAAAAATAGTGTGCCCAAGGCACGGCTTCTACGCGAGCCAAGAGCGCGCGCCTGCGAATAAAAGCCTCTCGATCTTTGTCAGCCACCGGGCACGCGGCCATATTTGTATCGCGGGGCCACAAAAGGCCACCTGACGTGTTTTCTTCCTTCTTTTCAATGTTGCTGCGGTCGCTGAAAACCGCACGCGCGCGACGCTCGACAAGCCACCACCGGTGAACATGATTTGAAAGAAGGTTTTCCCTGCACTTCGCTTTCGCTGCTCGCGGCGTTCTTTCTGAGCCGCCGTCGCTGCATCAGTCGGGAGTAACCGGAGCAAAAACATGGCAAAATGGCCTCCTCTGTCCGTGCTTACCTGCGCGCCTGGCCTTGTGCCCGTGCAGCTCTAACAGGCAGCGGCCCGTTTTGGGGTTCTCTGATTTATTGCTTTTGCCAACGGGGCAGTACATTGGATACGCGGTTGGAGTCCACGGCAAGAAAACTGGGGTGAAGGCGAGCACAGAATGCTGTCCCACTATCTAAAGAATGAAAGGGGGCCACCAACACGTGCCTGTCATGGCGTGCTTTCCCTTATTTTTTGGCAGAGCTTTTATAATGTAGAATACGCACGAATAAAAAAGAGAAAAAGAGTCTGTCTGTACAGAAAGAAACAACCATTCTACGGCACCTAGAAAAATGAAAGAGAAATAACATTTTGGCCATTTTGAAAAGGAATGAAGATCAGCTCCACCAGACGACTTTTGTGGGGTGGAAAGAAGACAAAAATAAGTTTCCGGCGTTTCTTCGTTTGGCCAACGGTATTCTTCTATATTCCGCCCTCCGCTTTTTCCCCCTACGGTCGTTTCGAAACTGCTCTCTTACCTTCAAGCCGTAACAAATAGCGTAACCTGGTTGCGAAGGTTATCAAGGCTTCTCTTTCCGACGGTAGACAGCGTGTCATTACCGGCGCCAGTGTCGCCACTTTGCCTCGCAAGAAAAGCAAGAAATTGCGACAAAAAACTCACGGTGCCTGCGTGTAGGGGGGTGGAAGGGGTGTAAAGAATGAAGGGGAGAGGAGAAAATTTCTTCTTACACGTGCCCCGAGGCGGTGTTACAAATATCCCTCCCTTTCCTCAGTCATTTCTTTTCGCAACACTCCGCTGCACCCGCCCGCCTGCCGTCAGACCGCCCCAAGGCCGACGCGGTCTTCCCGACACCTCCCCACGCGGCACCACCGAACCGGGACCCGTAAAAGGTGCCGTTACAAATGTGGCCCCTTCGTAACGCCACCTACTCCGAAAGGCCCGGACGACTCCTGTCGCACCAGCAGCAGTCTTATAGTCGCAGCACCCGAGAAAGTGCTGCAGCCGGCGAGCGTTTCCCACTGCAGCTCTCCGTTATGCCCTTTTTTGCGTCGTTCTACTCGACACCGACACGCACGCTCCATGTCGCCACTGAAAAATAACGCCCCGCGACTGCAAAGTGGCGGCGAGCAGTGCTCATCTCGCACCATCACCCCACACCTCCTTACCTTATTCTTCCTGCTCGTTTGTGCGTTCGTTTGTGCGCGTGTATTTCAACACGCTCGCCCGGCAGTAGAGATCAGGCTAAGAGTGCTCGCCGCAACACCGACCTGAGAAAGCAAACCGCAGAAAGCGCGAAACAAAAGCAAAGTAAGAAGGTATTGTCGCAAAAGCCAGCAAAAGACCTGACGACACGGAGGAAATCCAAAGAAGCCGCGATGGAAAGGTCCCGGGGTCTCGGGCAATGTGGATCCGCCGTTGCGTCGTGCAACCTGTACCCTCTTTCCCTTCGCTCGGTTCAGCGCAGTATGATACTAGAAGCGAAGAGGGCGCGCCTCGTGTACTTACGGCTAACGTCATACATGCGTCAGCAGCGCTCTTAAGGGCTCACCTTGTACGACCGTGGCGCAGTCTTCATCCGCTTTTGTTTCGCGCTCTCTTGCTAACCCTAAACCTTTTTTCTTTCTCGTTTCTATATTGCTGGATAGGTGAGAGCTTCTTTCACGCTGTTGTTTAGGCGGCCTGATGGCAGGGGGCTAACACGAAACCGCCGAGTGCCGCTACCGAGGTGATAAACGCGGCGCCGGATGCGACCTGGCCGGAAGTGGTCTGCATCATCTCTCAATGGTGGGCCGCCGCCGGCAGCCGCAGGGCCCTTCTCTTGCAGGCCCACTGCGCTGTCCGTTCCAGTCGGCTCTCTCGAGACGGGCGCAATGCCAGCGCCTCTTCCAAGGGATGTTGCCAAGATGGAAAAGCTGAGGCCTCGAGAGTTGTTCGGACATCGAGAAGGGGAAGAGACGGCACTCGAGAAGGGAATGCGTGCTGGAAATGTACAGACAGACGCCCTGATGTCAAAGACTGCGTGACTCTTGTGTCACCAAAGCCGATGCCATGCGACTCACGTTTCTCACAGGGCATGCGAGTGCGTCGTCTTGTCAGCTATGGTTGACACACGATGAAATGACCAAGTCTAGACCTATATATGTCATAGGGACGACGCATGAAAATGTCATGAAACGTGTTTCACCTGAACCAATGGTACAGTTAACGTACTTATGTGTTCTTTGCGTTTACCTTCAATGCAAACTACTTCATTCCTACATATAAGCACCTATATGCGTTCTCCATGACGGGCTTTTTCACAATGGTCCTGTTGTACGAAGCAGCTCGTTGAAGGGTCCTTGAGGAGGGTCATGAAATTATTGAGATGGTTAGACTGCTTCTAGAGTTCACGCCTTGATTCGTGCGCATGAAATCATTCATATTGAAATTTAAGTAAAGCACCTCACATGAGGAGAGTTTCAGACTTTCAGATTCTGTCCGGAAGCTCTTGCCTTCATTATGGCGAAACAGTGTGAACAACGGGACAACGGAGGACCACAAAAGACGAGGCACTCACTATCAACGGGTAAGGCACCACATTTCCCACGCTGTTTTGCCTTGATGTATTCTTAAAATCACCGAGTGTAATCCTGGCCACTGCGGCCACATTTTTTATGGAAACGAAACGTCTTGAAGCCCAAGTAGTTACATTTAGTAGCACGTGAAAAGACCCTAGGTCGTCGAAATATACGGAGCCCTCGACTACGGTTTTCCTCATAATAATATCCTTGTTTTGGGACACTAAACGCTAACTTATTATTATTAGAACCAAAAACAAAACAAGAGGAAGTAGAGGAATTAAAATCAGAAAGGTCAACAAGGCGAGCGTCCGGTTTGCTATTCTACCCCGGGGGAAGGAATTGAGCGATAGAAAAGAGAGATAGAAAAAAGAGAAAATAAATAAACACGTGAGCCCTAACTAGACTGCTGTGTTCGACAGGAGTGGATGCAGGACTGCACGCATATCATTTCTACTGTAGGTCGTTGGTGCCTACTAAAATTTTCCAAGCACTGAACGTAGAACGTCCAGTACCTATTGTACGGCCTCAGTGTGTGGTGATTTCAGCTTACCGACGAACACTCGCTAATATTGATTGAAGAACAATCAAGATAGGTTTTTCTTCTTCCGGCGATGCCAAAGTAGGCTGGGATTCCGCATGTCGCTGCGACTTCGGCAACGGAGACCAAACTGCGTCAGTTGTGTCCATGTTTGTTTGTTGGTACCGACCGTCACTGATCCATGTGGCTGCGGCTTTGGCAGTGTAGGCGAAGGGGAATCCGCAGAAACCATGTTTTTCATTGCATTCTCCTTCATACCAGCCGAGTACAATCTGGGTGGAGAAGGAGATGGGGAAGCAGGGTGTCTTATGGGCGCTGCGGATGCAAAGGTATTGGATTTTCTGACTAACTTCAAAGCCGACGGGACCGCCTTCTGATTGTCGCTGCAGCCTCGCAATCCGATGTATAGTCTCTCGCCATTTGCCTCAATACAGCTATCTCTGTTTTTTTTTGGGGGGGGGGGGGCAATCTTTTGAGAAAGCTTCGTCGGATCCATTGCAATTCAAAAACTTGAGAACAATGGCTTTGCAACTGGCCGCGGGATGGATTTCAACATTCAAATTCAATTCAATTCAGTTTATTCCGACATCACAGGAGACATTACAAAAGTCACAACAGTGATGCTGTGGGGCGAAAGCAAAAAGCCATTAAGGCTTGACGAAGGCTTTCGCACCATTCGACAACATAGCAACAGCAACAGCAGCATGAGATCATCAGTTATTATACAATATCAAAAACATGTACTTCAAGGTCATGCCGATTTGCATTTTATTAACACGTTGAAAAAACATTTACAGAACGGAGCAGTATAAATGGTTTATTGTAAGAAACTGTTTAAGGTTAGTGGCAGTAAGTAGCTCATCATCTGGCGACCATAGTTAGTACGTGTGTAAGGAATTTTCCAGTCATCGGTGGCTCGTGTGCTATAGGTCTATAGGCTCGTGTGCTATAGCTCGTGTGCTATAGGTATAGTCATCGGTGGCTCGTGTGCTATACATAGCGAGAACATACTCGCTTGTCTTCTTATACACTTCTCACGCGACCGAGCTTAATGCAGTTGATACATTTCAGCGGCTTCGGTACACACAGTCCTACAGAGTGTATGAAGTGGCCCACCTTTACGTGCGAAGGTAGAGAGTTGCCTATAAAATCTATTTTCGTGCTGCGTGAGGTACCCAAACGGGCAACCTTGACGATCACACTGGCTTGGTTAGCTGGCTTGACTTGACTACTCAAGTCTGGCCTGGGAAAGGCAGGGTCAACATGGTAGATGATATTAGTAGTGACGTTGGAGCCCATCTGTATGTAGGAGCGGACGTTGATACTTACCAACTCTGTGACGTTGCGTAGAACGTTCAGTGCGACAGCATGCGAAACATCAATCGCCAAGACCTTCCTACGCGGGTTCACTCTGATGTCGATGATTTCATCTGGCACCAACCCTTCGGGCAGCACCGAAACAGATTGTCTGTTGAGGCGCCTCGCGTTGCCGTTGGGCTCAGCAGGAACGAAAATGATGGTGTTGGCCTCTGGCTCTCGCCCCGCCGCGGTGGTCTAGTGGCTAAGGTACCCGGCTGCTGACCCGCAGGTCGCGGGTTCAAATCCCGGCTGCAGCGGCTGCATTTCCGATGGAGGCGGAAATGTTGTAGGTCCGTGTACTCAGATTTGGGGGCACGTTAAAGAACCCCAGGTGGTCAAAATTTCCGAAGCCCTCCACTACGGCGTCTCTCATAATCATATGGTGGTTTTGGGACGTTAAACCCCACGAATCTAATCTAATCCTCTGGCTCTCTCGGCGCTCTTTCATTCGGTGCGTTCGGGTACGAAGAGGTCCTGGTGTTACGCCTGTTTGTTTTTCAGCAAGTTGCAGCTTCTAAGTCATCGTCAGATGGCTCCTCACCTTTCAGTCCTCACCTGTCGCAATAGGGTCCCGCCTCCTTCCTTGACGTACATGGCCGTCGTAGATGCCGTGTGACCTAGCAAATATCCGAACTGATCCTGGTACATCGCTGATGAACGTGGCAGCAGACGTAATGAGATGCACATGCTGTTGTGCAAAAAAAAATAATTTTTTGGTTGGTTGTTCTTCAATGTTTTGGCGCAACCCACCACGGGGGATCGGCCATAAAACGAACAGTAGCTTATCTTTGATATGAAATTTCGCTTTAACAGCTGAATACATATAAATAGAAATGTTTTATTAACAAAGAACTGATTGGTGAAACATAAAATAAAAATACATAAACATTGGCAAGAAAAAAGAAAGGAAACGCAATGAGCTAATAGGGTTGGAAATAAAGCAAATTTATGCCTAAGGTTAACATTATATTCCTTTTGTTTTCATTAGAAAATTGCATACGACTTCAAAAACGTTCCTGTGGCTAAAGTCCTTTGCAGTTGCTCTTAAAGAGCGACTGAAAAAAAGGCATGATATACTTGAACAGTGTACCACTGGGAGCACACTTCCTCGTCGCCTACCTGAACCAAGTAGCCCAAGAAACAACTATGGGCCTTACATTTCCGACGTAATCGAGCGGTCTGTGCTTCCCCTATCGCGAACATCTACCGGTGCACAGATAATGAGAAGGATGGCAAGTTGGACGAGTTGGTAAAGACCGATAAGGTAAGTGCGCAAAAGATGGGTGGAAACGCGAAAGGAGGAAAACGTGCTTGTTTGTCTTTTTGGCTTCGTTCGTGTTTCCACCTATCTTATGCGCGGTCACACTATGCACAGGAGATCACTGGTTCCTGTCTGCGGCATCTTTTGCGCTGGCAAGCCGGATGCTCGCATTCATCACATGTAAACGCTGAGAAGTGAAAGCTTACAGTTCACAATAAAAAAAATTGGAAGCGCAAACCTACGGGACACAAGAGAAGAGACACAAGAGAAGTGTCTTGTTGGTTTGCGCTTCCAATTTTTTCATTATAAATTTGTACCAACTAGCCAGCCTGTCAACCCTTCTGCAAAGCTTACGGTGTCTCTCCCCTCAGACGACTGAAAGGCGAAAACCATCTTCATATTCTACTCGATTTATCGATCCTGCAACGCCGCTCTCCGAAGGCTTTCAGTCCCACGGCTTCAAATAGCCTCCAAGATTGGAGGCACCTCACTTAGGCTTTGCATGGTCTCCGTCATCAGCCCACCTTACACCAATCGAGGATATCATGTGAGCCCGTCATCAAATGACAACGCGTGATGCCCCAGTGATGCTTTGATGACGTCATAATGACGTCACATAGCTTGCGGAAATTATCCCACGTCTTAAAAGAAAATCGTATTGTCGCCCTACTACCTTACAGTATCCAAATAATTCTGAAAGTAGCATACAAGAAGGTTATTTACTCTACGGCAGGCAAACATGTTTGATGTTGTGATATGCAGCTATTCAGGTATAGAAAACCCTTAGAGCAAAACACGAAGTCTACGCACAATGCTTGCATCGGTATGTCATAAATCGACGGAAGTCACGCTTCCAGTACGATGGGTATTACACGACCGGCAGCAGTGTTCTAGGGTCCGTTTTAAACCACCGCAAAATGAATGTAACGATTTTTTCTTTCTCAATTAAATGAGCATCAACTTTTAGGCGAGGACTTCAAATACGAGGCCGAGTTTCTGTTGTGTTGTGGTGTCCAGGTCGGAAGCCGCATGCACAATTTACACGAATCTTCTCGCAGAAGGTGATGTTAATTTTCCTGAATACCCCACTAATTCCTTCATTTGATTCAAGAACCATCATATATACGCACTTTCGTGCTTTCACTCGCGTTTTGGCGCCGAATTTTTTGTGCTCTCTAAACATACAGGGCCTCTACGCGCGGGACATTTTCGTGACGCCTGCTGCACCAACTTTTTTTGGCTTCTTCTTCATCGCGTTGACTTATACGCTTTCGCAAAGACGAAGTGAGAAATTTTTTAGGGGTGAAGCTGCTTAGGGTGTATGTCTGTCCATCCTCCAATGGTGTATGTAGCCACCGGTGGCACCTACCCTAAAGAGCGGTCCTTAGAATATTCGCTTGATGGCGGCACTTGTATATAATGAATACTTGATGAAAAGATGTGAGATGGCTGTACTTGAAGTGTTCACTAGACAGATGGGTGGATGGATGGACGGATATACACATAGACAAACGGACTAACGGACACACAGACAGACAGAAGGACGGCCGCACGAACAGACACACGTGCGGACGAACAGACTGAAGAACAGACGTACGGACGGGCGCACGAAAAGGACGGTTGCACCGATGGTCACACGAATGGACGGATAGACGGGCGGGACGCATGGATAGACGCATGCACAGATGGAACCAAGAACGAATGGGTGGACGAAGCACGAATGGACTGACGAACGCTTCGCCAATCATCATTCCCTACGTGGATATGCTGTGATTTTTTTTCTGCTTTTAATCACGTGATCACCGCCATGATGAAACGAGCGCTCAGCTCGCGAGCCTGGATCTGCGGTGTGTGTGGATGTTTTTAAACGCGAAGCATTTTTTTGCAACCTACTAGAAATTTTTGGGTCTGTCTGTCTGTCTGTCTGTCTGTCTGTCTGTCTGTCTGTCTGTCTGTCTGTCTGTCTGTCTGTCTGTCCTGTCTGTCTGTCTGTCTGGTCTGTCTGTCCTGTCTGTCCTGTCTGTGCTGTGTCTCGTTGGCTTCGTCATCGCCCTCTTGGTGTTGGAAGGGTAGAGGATATTTGACGGGTTTTTGTCAGGTGATTGATGGAATCGAACGAAATCTGGAATATCCCACAGTACATGAGAATGAATGATATGCCGAAGCACAAATGGGAAGGGTTGATGTGTCACTCTCTAAAAATCACCACAAATGTTACGCAGGTGATGTAAATTATGCCGTACATAACTTCCCGTCGTCAAAATTAACATGTTTGCATTTCTCGTTTACCACCTCCGTATCTATTCACGTCACGTGATGACAAATTTAGTATATGTGCAGATAGCGAAACACAGCCGCGAGCACGCTTATGAACATGGCATGTTCTCATGTTCTTACATGACACGCGTTGTCAGGACTATCATGTCTGCACCAGTTATATGCATCCGTCAATCCATTGAGGTCACGTAATTCCCGATTTTGGTATATGTGGGAGCTAGCGAAACGGTCGTCGCGATCGAATCATGGAGAGCCCCCAACGTAACGTTGATAGGCGCACGCGGTGGGCACAGAGACGCTTACGTTAGCAGAACGGGAGCACACTATAGTATAGTCCGACGCTATAGGCGTGACCGACGGTCGCGCCGGTCGCGCCTAGCCCGACGGCAACCTGCTCGCTAAATGCGACATGCTGCATTTCGCGCCGATGAGTTACCCAGACAGCACTGCGTCTGCTTCTTTTCGTGATGGAGAGACGCCGGATGCGCTGAAAACGCACATGCGTCAAAGCAACGTAGAGCGGTGCCTGCCGTGGCACCGCTCGAAGTATTAGTATTATTATGTACTGGCGCTTTGACTGTCACATGTAGTCATGTTCTCACATGACACGCATCTCATGATTATCACTGTTTGCACCACTCACATATCTTCGTCATCCATTCGCGTCACATAATACCAAATTTGGGCGTATTGAAGCTAGCGAAACGGCCGCGAGCGCATCATGAGTGTGGCATGTAGTCATGTTTCATGACACCCCATGTCATGATTTTCGGGTTAGGGTCTGTTATCTTGTGTTTCACCATGCAATAATGTCATATCATACCAGTTTTTGCAACATGTCATGTGAACGAAACCACCGCAAGAAGCAGCAATACTATGTAGAAACATAAATCATGACATATGACAAACATGCCGCGATTTTCATTGTTATGAGTAATCAAATATGCTCGTAATGCAGTCATGTTCTGCCATACCAAGTTTGGTATTGGTACATTATCCAAAACGGCCAGGACCGAGCTAAAAGTCGTTGGCGGCTAGAAGATAGATAGATAGAAGATAGATAGATAGATATGATAGTAGATAGATAGATAATAGATAGATAATAGATAGATAGATAGTAATAGTAGTAGATAGATAGATAGATAGATAGATAGATAGATAGATAGATAGATAGATAGATAGATAGATAGATAGATAGATTAGATAGATAGATAGATAAGATAGATAGATAGATAAGATAGATAGATAGATAAGATAGATAGATAGATAGAATAGATAGATAGATAGATAGATAGATCGATAGATAGATAGAGATAGATAGATTAGATAGATATTCTCAATGTCGCCGAAGTTCGCTAAGAAATGCTTCGCATTTATTAAGTTTGAAAACTCTATCCCCCAAGTCATAAAAACCCTTTGCCCCAGACACCTGTGGCACACACCCGTTGCACCACAGATGGTGAGAGTTATATCTACTAAGAAATAGCGAGAACAGAAATTTGTAATTTAAATGAAGAGAGTATTTAAAAAAACTGACATAGGCAGCGTTGACCTGACGAATAGAAATAATAAGAGGTTTGTCTCGCAGCAGGAATTCAACCGAACCATCTGCGCGGCAAGACGTATTCACCCAGAGCCACAGACGGTCTTGGAACTGTTTTCGGAAAGGCCCTATGCAGGGAAATGTCGGTGAATGGTCAATTATGGTTGCAATGGTAGCTACCAGTTTTTTTTAACATTACATATTGCACTCCTAGGATACAGGCGTCGCATCGAGTTAACGTCAGTCGTAGTTAAGCCTCATGCACTGAAGTTGATCTACGTATAGCTTTATTCAGTGCCACCATCCTCGCAAGCACAAGTGCTGCATATTAGATGACCGCTTATGCTGTTGGCAATACCCATTTAGTCGTCGGCGTCGTTGGTCTACTGTAAACAGATGGCGATATGAAAAATGCGCGAATGTTCAACATATGTGTGCGCGTAAAAACATTTGCACACATATTTACCATTTCTTTTGAAAATGTTTTGATCGAAAAAAGAAAAATTACACCCAGCCCCCTTGTTTTCGCATGCATAGCAGAGCATGCTATGCATGTTCTGCTATGCATGGACCTCGCATGGGACGTGAGATCTGCTGTGTTTTTTTTTTTTCGTGTTTGATTTGCAGTTTTGTATTTCGCAACAGGCTTTCGCCATCTGACTTTTCTCAGGAGGCATCCGAGGTGTTCGTCCTAATAAAATCTATTAAGGAGAAAGCATTGTATGCCTTATTACATAACAAAAGTGACTGTCTGCATAAACATGAATGCTGCGAAAAGTGGAAAGATGTCGTATGAAATTTGGATATGAACAAAGGCACAAGTAACAGAAGCATAAGACGAGTGCTAGCTCTAACTAATGGTTACTGTCTGGAGGATCGCCTGTTTACCACTTAACAAAGATGAAAAAAACGTCATCAAAGAACTGCTTATTCCACTCCCACAATTGAAATGAGTTACAACATGCCACAACATGTTAATCCGATTTTACATCGAAAATCATGTAAGCAAGTGGACACTTGGTTAGAAAATGTTGACATAGTTAGAACTGCCAAAAACTGAGAGCTTGCGACTAGGTAACACATGCTCAGACTCGAGCCTTTGTGATTAGGAACGCGAAGATGAAAATGACTCGTACGATTGCGAAATTTGGACGTAGTTATAACTTTATAGATCACCCAATATTTGTGACGTAAGCATGTCATACGGCGACATGATACCATCAATCATCGCTGCTTGGTCAAACATAGGCTAATCACGGCAGCAGTCCGGCCCCACAAGAGGTGCGGCAAGTGTCAAGAAGTGAGAAAGAGGGACTTGAAGAATCAATTCAATCGTAATATAATAAGGAGGTTCATACCTTTCAGCAGCGTTAAGCGAATGCAAACGGAATCCCTTGAGTTTTTTTGTTTTTTTTTCCTCGACCCAAGAATGTTTCCTTCCGCATTGCCCCTTTAAATCATACTTTGCTGCATCCATTTGCGGACACAGGTGAAGTATCCTTTTTGAAGCCGCCAGGAAAGCAAGGATAGGGTTGCCTCTCTCTCTTTCTTTCTCTGTCTCCCTTTTTCTCTCTCTCTCTCTCTCACACGCACGTATACACACACCACACACACACACACACACACGCACACGCACACGTGTGGTGCGCGCGCGTGAAAGAATTTGCGAGAAGCACATTTGGCTCATGGGTGGACACAATTTTATTGAATGTCCTGCAAGGTTTAACATGACCCGTGCTTAGGTCTCCCACGAAGGGTCGTCATGGCCTCGCCTCAACGCCGCCTCGCGGGCTTGCTGGACTGCGCACATCTGGATGCCATGGTCCGAGCTGCGCAGAGCTGCGGCCGTGGCTCACTGATGAATTATTTGCTCTTATCACAGCTATATCGCACTCTGTGGATCATATTACGTCCACCTAGCAGCTCCGCTAATTTTTGAGAGAGGCTTGGTCAAACGTTTTTTTTTTTAAATAACAAGATAAGTAACGAAAAAAGTTTAGTGCTTTATGCGCTATTTTTTAATTCCATAGACTACGAGTTTGTAGCTAATGAGCTCTAGTTCTTCCTGTAGCTCGACTCGTCGAAGCCAGTGGACGTGGAAAGAGCTCTCGGAGAAAAGAAATTGAAAAACGGTGGCTCCAGTGGCAAATGCAAAAAAAGAAAGAGATGAATTGAAAGAAAGAAAACGAAGACGATAGAGAAACAGGACGGGGTGCCTACGTAGCAGACAGCTGGTGGAGAGCCTCTCTGATCTTTATCCGCAGCTTGACTGACCCCGGACGCTGCGTTCAGAGACCAAGCTGCGGGATCCGACCCAGCGATCTCTTCACGAGTCACTCACGAGGTGGGAGAGTAGAGAAAAATAAAGGAGAAAGGAAGCGAAGACGGAATAAAAGAGGACGACGGAAATAAAACGTGCAGCCACCATGCCAGCCAGCTTCCAGAAAGGCACGTTCCGTCCACACACAAGTGGTCCCGTCTCAAATGACGTTCGTCGTTACTTTCTTGTCCCTCCGGTATTCGCTAGAACATCGTGGCTCTTGGCACGGCTTATCATTCCTTTTCGTCATTATTCCTTTTTTAACTTTCGCTTTATACTTTTTACTATATATATCAATACCCACAAAGCTCTCTCCTGCTCCTTTTCGATTCATTATTTCTTTCCGAAAAAAAAAACTGGAAAATAACAACCTCAAGAACCTTCTGTACTCTCGCACGTTTTATCAACTCGTCAATTCTCTCTATTTCTAGTCCTCAACTTCGTGTTTTCTCTTTTAGAGTTCGGGTATAGTTTCACTTCCGGTTCCTTTCTTGGCGATCTTTTGCGGGCGCTCCACCGTATACGGTGGTTCTTGAAACTTTATCGCTAGTACATCGTCCAAGTTCCCGGGCACAGGAAACACTTCAAGTGCACAAAAAAATTCGAACGAACCACTCGTAGCGTCTTTTCCGTGGCTCGAGCGCTCCCGTTTCGCTAGCGCCTCGTCGGAATACCCTAACGGTGCACGTTCAAAGGTAAACATTATGTGAAGGTAACTTTGGAAGAAGAACATAACATTCTGCGAAAAATTTAAAAGGGTTCGAAAGCGTGCTCACGTCGTCTCAGACATCCGGAATGAACACGCTATTTTTTTTTAGCCTCGATTTCATACGTTCGTGGTCACCGAAGTTTTTCAATTGTAAGATGCACTAAAGAAGAAGACGAGCGCCAACATCTCCTTATATATCATATCAATAAAAAAAGAGACGATTTTTTATAAGTTAATTACCCTTTCTTGTATCCAGAATCACCGTGCTCGCTGCGAGCAGACGCTTGGTAAGCGAAAAAACATGCGCGAAAAGAAATTGCGCGTGGCGACGCTCCCTCGCAATTCCTGCACCAAAAACGCTGTGACGTCACATTTTAGAGAGTAATAGGCGAATAGCCAACCAGGCAAGTGGGCCCAGCTAAGGAGCGGAGACTGCGCTTGCGCGGCAAGCCGAGCGAGCCAGCGATATTGCGGAGCGAGCCGCTCAGCCACTCATTTCATCGCCTCAGCGGAGCTTGCGCAGCCGACCAGCGTGCGAGCGTTCTTCAGGCAAAGCCTCTGCTCGATTGACAGTAGCTTCAACAGAGCTCAACAGGTGACGCAAGAATACGCTCCGCTGCTTCCGCTGAAACAAGCGGATCATTGGCTCGGCCATAATTCTTCCTTTTTGTCTTGCGCTCCGCTCGCCTCTCCGCTCGGTCCGCTCAGTTGCTCAACTATTACTCCTTTGACGGGGTTTACTAAGGTGTACGTAGCTCCTAATAAGTACAAATGAAGGACAACGTACGACTGGTAACGGGGCGCAAAACTTAACGTGCCATGTTTCGGGCAATATGGTCGAGCCAATGTCGCAAAATATGATAAGTCTACTTTGAAGTTCTTGATATGACGCGCGCAGATATGGGCGCGAAATGAAAATTGATGCTTTCACCTTGAGTTCTTGTCTATTGATCAACTTTTGATGGTGATATCGACGACTTTGCTATCGGGGCTTGGCAGGCAGAGAGAAACTGGGAGTGGGGTTCCTAATTCACAGAAACATAGCTGGCAACATAGAGGAATACCATAGCAATAATGAAAGGGTGGTAGGTATTGTAATTAAACTGAATAAAAGATACAAGATGAAGGTAGTACAGGCTTACGCCCCTACATCCAGCCATATGACGCTTCAGTTGAAAGCTTCTATGAAGACGTGAAAGCGGCAATGAGTAAGGTAAAAACACAGTATACTATAGTGATGGGCGACTTTAATGCAAAGGTAGGGAAGAAGCAGGCTGGAGACCAGGCAGAGAGAGTAGGAGATATGGCATCGACACTAGAAACACCAGAGGAGAGCTACTAGTAGAATTCGCAGAACGCAATAATTTCGGATTTTGAATACCTTCTACCGAAAACGAGAAAACCGCAAGTGGACATGGAGGAGCCCTAATGCGAAAATAAGAACGAAATAGACTTTATATTGACTGCACACCCAGGAATTGTGCAGGATGTGGAAGTGGTTGGCAAGGTACGATGCAGTGACCATAGAATGATACGGTCTCGAATTCGCCTAGACTTGAAGAAGGAACAACAGAAACTGATACGCAAGAAGCCAATCAGTGAGCTAGCACTGAGAGGGAAAGTACAGGAATTCAGAGTGTCGCTGCAGAACAGGTACTCGGCTCTTTTTATAAGGGAAACCAACCCTTAGCGTAGATACAATGAATGATAATCTGACGAGTATCATACGGAGTGGGTGCAGTGGGAAGTTGGAGGCAGGGTAGTTAGAAGGACACGGCAAGCTTTTCCCAGGAAACGGAAGAACCTAATTAGAAGCGTCAATCATGAAAGTGTCAAGTACAACAGACAAAATAGAACTGGCAGAGCTTTCGAAGTGATTAATAAGACGTAAAGTATGCGATTGTAAGAAGGTATAACATGGAGAGAATATGAAGCACGCCTCTGAAAAACGGAGGAAGCGTCAAAGCAGTGAAGAGGAAACTTGGGATAGGGCAAAAGTCGGATGTATGCACTAAGGGACAAAAGAAGGCAAAATAACTACCAATATGGATAGGAATAGTTAAAATAGCGGAGGAGTTTTACAGAGATCTTGTACAGTAGCCGAGACAACACGACCTTAATACTATAATAACTAGCAGTAACCCAGATGGACACCCACCAGTAATGATAGAAGAAGTCAGCAAAAGCTTGGAGAGCATGCAAAGAGGGCAAAGCTGCTGGTGAGGATCAGGTAACATCAGATCTGCTGAGATGGAGGACAGATTGTGTTAGAAAAACTAGCCACCCTATTTACGAGGTGTCTCCTGACGGGAAGAGTACCAGAGTCTTGGAAGAACGCTAACATCATCTTAATACATAAGAAAGGAGATGACAAGGACTTGAAGAATTACAGGCCGATCAGCTTGCTCTCTGTAGTATACAAGCTATTTACAAAGGTAATTGCTAACAGAGTAAAGAAAACATTAGAATTCAATCAACCAAAGGAACAAGCAGGATTTCGAACAGGCTACTCAACAATTGACCACATTCATACTATCAATCAGGTAATAGAGAAATGCTCAGAGTATAACCAACCACTATACATAGCCTTCATAGATTACGAGAAGGCGTTTGATTCAGTAGAAATATCAGCCGTCATGCAGACACTGCGGAATCAGGGCGTAGATGAAATATATATAACATTCTGGAAGAAATCTACAGGGGATCAACTGCTACCATAGTGCTTCATAAAAAAAGCAACAGAATACCAATAAAGAAGGGTGTAAGGCAGGGGGACACAATCTCCCCAATGCTATTTACCGCGTGCTTACAGGAGGTTTCAGAAGCCTAGAATGGGAACAGTTAGGGATAAGAGTTAATGGAGAATACCTTAGTAACCTGCGCTTCGCCGATGACATTGCATTGCTGAGTAACTCAGGGGACGAATTGCAACTCATGATTACGGAGTTAGACAAGGAGAGCAGAAAGGTGGGTCTTAAAATTAATCTGCAGAAAACGAAAGTAATGTACAACAACTCGGAAAGGAGCAGCGCTTCGAGATAGGTAATAGTGCACTTGAAGTTGTAAAAGACTATGTCTACTTAGGGCAGGTAATAACCGCAGAGCGAACCACGAGATTGAAGTAACTAGAAGAATAAGAATGGGGTGGAGCACATTCGGCAAGCACTCTCAAATTATGACAGTAGATTGCCACTATCCCTCAAGAGGAAGGTATATAACAGCTGTATCTTGCCGGTACTTAGCTACGGAGCAGAAACCTGGAGACTTACAAAGAGGGTTCAGCTTAAATTGAGGACGACGCAGCGAGCAATGGAAAGAAAAATGGTAGGTGTAACCTTAAGAGACAAGAAGAGAGCAGAGTGGATTAGGGGACAAACGGGGGTTAAGGATATCATAGTTGAAAGAAAGAAGAGGAAATGGACATGGGCCGGGCATGTAGCGCGTAGACAGGATAACCGCTGGTCATTAAGGGTAACTAACTGGATTCCCAGAGAAGGGAAGCGGGTTAGGGAGACACAGAAGGTTAGGTGGGCAGATGAGATTAAGAAGTTTGCGGGTATAAATTGGCAGCAGCAAGCACAGGACCGGGTTAACTGGCGGAACATGGGAGAGGCCTTTGTCCTGCAGTGGACGTAGTCAGGCTGATGATGATGATGATGATGACGACTT